>OX101809.2:52236528-52444233 GCA_944452925.2 Chrysolina oricalcia | reverse complement strand
GTCGAGACCACAGCGTCATTCCAAAAGGCCTAATGCTGAAACACCACACCAAATCCGCATCTATTTCCAGAATCCTCAGTCACACGGGTTTCGCTCTCCTTAGAAACCACATCCAGACCACCAGACATAATTTACACAGAACGAATTCCAAATTACTTCAAGTTCACCTTCAAATCCATTCCTTTAACATTCATTCAACAATATGGGACACTTTCGATCGCATCTCTCACCAAAAAGCTCTCCACATCTCCTCCCAAAAAACTGAGACCCAAAAACGGAAGCTCTCCCGACTCATCGAAGTCCAGAACCCAAATCCGCCCACCCACTCGGACATTCAAGTCGTCAAGAACGTATCTGATTTTCCCATTTCTGATGCTGCACACTCAGCTCTTGCCAAAGGATTCAATTTTGCCGTCACCCCCAAAATCATTCCGGTAGAAAAGATCATTACCCAAACCGAAGAAGCCCTATTCAATCTACCAAGAAACGACGCCGAAAACATCAGGCGCGAAGTGGCCAAAATCTTATCTTCAGCCAAACCCCCTTCCACAAACCTTCGATCCGCTGAAAGACACGCCCTCAAAGAATTAAATCAAAATCCCGACATAGTCATTCTTCCAGCCGACAAAGGAAATACAACCGTCATCCTAAATTCGTCGGATTATTTCGACAAAATGAACTCCCTTATCAGTACAGATGAATACAAGAAAGTCCCCAATGATCCCACCACATACCTGGAAAAAACAACAAAAGCCCAGATCAATAAATCAAACCTTCCATCCGACGTCAAGTCCCTATTAATACCGAAGGAGAGATCCTCTCGAATCCCAAAAATATATGGCCTTCCTAAAATTCACAAAATCGGAACCCCTCTCAGACCCATTGTCAGTGCATTCAACTGCCCAACCCAACGCTTAGCGAAACATCTTTCTAACATTCTTCAACCTATAGTTGAAATATCCGAATCCCACGTGAAAAACTCCTACCACTTCATCAATCGAATTAAGGAATTCAACATATCTAACTCCGACATCCTAGTCAGCTTCGACATCGTCTCTCTTTTCACCAACATCCCTATTGACGAGACCCTCACCATATTACAAAACAAGCACGACATATCACAAGACATCCTCACTCTAATCAAACATTGTATGTCCAACACATACTTCACCTTCCAAAACTCTTTTTATAGGCAAATCAAAGGTGCCCCTATGGGATCCCCTCTCTCACCTGCGATTGCCAATATATTCATGGAAGATTTCGAAACCAAAGCCCTTTCATCAGCCACTCTTCAACCTTCCTGCTGGTTACGATACGTTGATGACACCTTTGTCATCTGGCCCCACGGGAGAGATACCCTGGATTCTTTCCTGACCCATCTGAACGAAGTACACCCTTACATTCGCTTCACGATGGAGATAGAAAGCAATTCAACTCTGCCATTCTTAGAGTACAAATCACTAAAAATCTTCAACAAGGTTTCTCGTACACGGTTTATAGAAAACCCACCCACACCAACCGATATCTCAACTCCAAGTCCCACCATCATCCCTCACAACTCAACTCAGTCGTAAATACTCTGATATCTCGCTCCATCCGACTTACCGACGACCACAACAGACAATCCGAACTTCACAACGTAAAACAAGCCCTCCTACAAAACGGATACAGACCAGACCACATAGACAGAAACATCCAAAAACAGCTTCAGAAACCATTAGTAACCAAAAACGAACCACAAGTTGAAGACCGTCCATCCAAAGTCTTCTTCCCTTACATCAAAGGGGTGACGGACAAAATCAGTCGACTTTTCAGAAAAGCAAATATCAAAACCATCTTTACCACAGAACAAAAACTATCACACCTCATCAGACCAACAAAAGACAAAATTCCCAACGAAGACCATGGTATTTACGAAATTCCCTGTTCTATCTGCCCCCACTCTTATATAGGAGAAACTTCGAAACAGATCCATTTTCGATCCTATCAACACTCCCTTTCAGTTAGAAATCGAGACACCAGCTCCGCATTAGCTCTTCATTTCATCCAAACGGGTCACCCCATAGATTTCGAGAAAACGAAAACCATCGCCCCAGTACGTTCAAGAACTTCTCGTTTTATCAGAGAAGCCATCGAAATCGAAAAACGGCCTGATTGCCTGAACATTAAAGATGATAGCCGTAAATTGAACCCCATTTGGAAGCCCCTTCTTCCAACCGTAATTACCAGGCCACGTGAAACTTATCCGCAATCAATTATTATCCCATTAACTCCAACTACACAGCAGGCACCAGCAGACAAGACAAACGAGAAAACCCGTAAGACCCGCCCACCTCCAGGTAGCCAACCACCTATAAATACTACAGTGCAACCAACATCGGATCGTCTTTTGAGATCAAGGAGTAGGCAGGTTGAGACCTTGATATCTCTCAAGACCACGACTCGAGGAGTAGGCAGATAGAGGCCTCGCAGTCACACTCTTGAAAATGGCTCCAAAGCGTCGAGTTATAAACTCTCAACGCGGTTCAACCCATGAACTTAGTAATGTACATATTTCTGACCGCGGAAACCTTTCCGAACATATATATATATATATATATATATAAATAAGGATGGATTTAGCGAGGGGCAATATATGAAAATATAAGTAGAAAAGTTATTGGGTATAACCCTCAAAATGTTCTGCAACCGTAGACACGTGTTTCGAGCATATATATATATATATATATATATATATATATATATATATATATATATAATAAATACAAAATAAGAATAGAACTAAATGTGCGAAGTAGTGTCTTCCTCCTCATAAAAGAGAACAACGGCCTCTCCGCTCACAAGCGATTCAGGTGAAATTGAGGACACTCGTGAGTCATCATACTCGTGCCACGAACCAGCATATGGATGTCAGTAAGCTGTGTAGTGTCCGCTATTGGTTGTCCCACTATGATTACACAATGCGTACAGACTGTAGCGACATGGAGGCACGTTATTTGCTGCGTATTTACTCAAGTCTAATTCCCCTAAAGGAAAATCAATGGTGAAATTCAATTTCTCTCGGAATCTTTCTATGGGTGAAAAACGATTAAAATGAATAACTAACATTTTCGGGAATTTATGAATTGATATGGATTTCGTGCATTTCCGTCTTTTGTTGCACTTCGCACATATCGGCTTCTCGTCTCCATCCAAAATATGAATATACATTAGGTGCAAAAGAAGAATTTCCCCAAAAATAAAGACCATGTCTCAATCGGAATTCGAGCGAAGTATAATATAAGTATAATATAACTAGCTAATTACAAGTTAACAACGGTTTCAAGTTTCAAAATAAAAAACAGAATGAATTTAATTTTCGTGTAAGAGACTCGCAATGAGCTCTCCAGTTCAGTGTGTCTTTCAAAACAGTTCTCATCAACTTATAGAATCTGACTGAGTCAAAGGTTCATTCCTATTATTGATACTTACATAATATTCAGTCTTTGCGAAAACTTTATTGCAGCACCATGCTATTAATATAGGGTGAAGAGTATTCAATTTGATCTCGATGAAATTAAAAAAATGATCTAAAAAATCCTTTACAAAATGTATAAAAACATAGATAATTGAGAGCATTGAACAAAATCTTTAAAAATCATTTAGCATTTGAGTGAAATTTCAGAATGATAATTCGGTTATGTTTATATAATTAGCCATATATAGATTTTTATTTAATTTTTTTAAGCCATATTTTGTTAGTATTTAGATTATTTATGTATATTGAAAGAACATATGATTACACACAAGTCTCCTAACCTATATGATCATTTATATTACCTTATGAATTCAATGTTAACTTTTAATACATTGTATTACAAATTTAATAAAATGAAAAACAATACTTCTGTCTGTTATGAAATCCCATAATTTGAGTTTTATTAGGATTGAGAAATAAACTGTTTTTAGAGCACCAATCTACAGTGCGGTTCATAATCTCTGAACGTTTTCATTTAGGATGTTAATATTCTTCTTGCTAACGACATTGGAAACATCGTCTGCTTATAGAATATACAAATTGTTATTGAGTAGTTCATCTGGATCATTTATATTACTTCATGAAGAATATGGGGTCCAACACGGATCCCTGCGGGACACCCATAGATGCTGCTCTTTCATTAAAACTGTACTTATTTTCTTTGGTACCATCACAGTAGGATATATTCACAACATTTTCCAAAAAGGAACAGATGACACTGCTAGTTGACCTACCTGGGAAGAATTCATGTTGACTAGCTGTTAATTACTATTTTCTCATGAGAAAATCCATAAGTCTTGTGGAAAATGGTAGATCGAATACCTTCGAAAAACAAGGTGGGATGGTATTTGGAAGATAACAACATCTAGTTTCTCCGATCTTGAAGATATAATTTGAACGAAAATATCTTTGAGCAGTGTTTTTATGGCTCTTCTACATTCACCAACACACTTTTGGTTACAATTTTTAACTAATTTGGAAGCCACCAAATTTTTCTACTATTCAATTCCAACTTGGAGATTACCCAAGACTATTGGAGTTTATACCAAGTTTCTTATACAACCTCCATATTGAGAGTAATAAAAAGGTCTGGTCGAAGTTTTGTATACAGGTTACATTTCATTTCATTCTGATATCCCACTTATCGAAAATACTTTCAAACTTCGAAAATATCTTGCTTAGAGTGTATGAACTTTGTACACTGACTATTTTGCCATAGAAAAATATGCTTGATTAAATTCTCTTTTCAACGATGTGTCACTTTAAATTATCTTTGTCGAGCAATCACAATATCTTTCATGTTAAATAGAAGTATCGGTGATACCGTTCAAAACGCTTTTCGTTTCATGTTTGTACTTCGAACCGTTCAAAAGTTAACAGAGAAGGGAAGCCGCACTGGATTAGAATAAATACTAGAAGCTCCAGCCCGATTAGGAGGAGAGCTGCAAACTATATCATCATCTCCTGGCGATTTGTATGGATATAATGGGAAAAATGAGTTATCTGCACTTCTCAACACCTGTTGTGTAATAATTCTATTGGCGACCACGAAGTTACATTTTTGAGGTCTCTGAGCAGCTAGATGGAATGGTGATTGGGCGATAGTCATTAAATTTTTTAGAATTATACTTCTTCTGGACAAGAACAATCTCCCCTGCTAAGAATCTTGAAAAAAAACAGCCTGTTGTAAATGAAAGTTTCACTAGATATGTAAGTAGTTCAGTAATTATTGGTAAACTCGCATTTGAAAGGTCCAGTGGAAAAACGATGAGGTTCCACTTTTCAAAAAGTCTAGAAAAGCGAAATCCAATGTGGGAGTCTCATTGTTTTTCCACTGTGCTGCCTTTCGACAGCAGTTTTTTATGGAATCTTATTGTTTGTCCCCTGTAAGGTTTGGTATGTTGATACTTCATGCTACATGCTAACATATGCCGCTAAAATGTCGATTTCGGAAAAAATTGGAATCTCATCGTTTTTCCACTGGACCCTTCATTTGATTCAAACAATGGAATTCTAGCGGACCCGCAAGAGCTTTTGAATTAGAGTATAGAGAAAAGTTCTACACAAACGAATGGGCATCAAAAAATAGAGTCTTCCTCGATACGACTACTAGTAATGATTTCTGTGTCAGAAGTGGTATTAGGTATTGAGTTGATGATTGGATCCAGTTGATCAATAAAGTAGTCAATGAACGTATTGAAAATTACTTGTGGATCATCCTAATCAGTTTAAATTTATTTAATCGAGATTTATTATTATTTTACAAATATTCTCAGATGTAAAAATTTTATTTTGATGGAATTTTTCATGTTTACTTTTTGTTTTTTTTTTAAAGAGTTTGACAGGTTATCGTAAGAATTTTTCAATATATACATGTTCTTAAAATTTTTGCTGGACCTAATTACCCCATCAGTCACCCTTAGAATCCAACATTCTATGAAACTGCGGAAGTGTTGATACAAAATCCAAGTAACTCACTAAAGTGCCCGAAAGCATTATCAACAATTCCAAATTGATAAATAAGAAACCAATCTTGTTTCCGCAAAAAATCACAAAATAATTCAATATTAGATTGATAAAAATTCATCACACGTGATACACAATCTCCATTGATTTGAAACATGGAGCAAAGTTCCACAAGCACATATTCTTTGATCGGATATGTTATTATCTACCACACACTGTAGTTTTGTTCATGTAGCAGTAGCAGTATCAGTGACTTCAACATTTCAGAGATTTTGCGCTACCATCATCACTCGTATGAAAAGGAACCATGGAAAGTTCTCTTCTCATTTGGCAAGAATAGTCTTGCGATGATTTTCCATTGGCGAACTATATAATCAAATCGTATTTGCATTCTTACACAACACTTTCCTCAAAAACTTCTATACTTATTACTGTCTTGTGGGCTACTCTCAACGAAGAGATAGGTATATAATATTATTAAAATCTAACATATAATTCACCATCGAATACATGACATAATACAAAATTTCTGTAGCGAAATAAACTCCGGTTTGATGCAATGGAAAAAAAATACCCTTACAAGCTGCACATCTTTAGAGAATATATTACGTAAATCCTTGAACAATTATGATCGTTACTATTCAAGATAGAATCTTCATTCATTACGGCTGCGAAGAAATCGGAAAAAACTTCCCTACGCCAGTAGTCCTAGTCATACTCCTTATATGTACATACATATTGACTATGAAGATAATCCCAAGTAACAATTTAAATGTTATTTGGATTTATCCTAGTTTTATGGAAGTTTTATGAAGGTTAGGTAATGCCCAATTTGATTTATGCAGGTCATATATTATTCCTAATACGCTACCAGAGCAAACAGATTTATGAATCAGTTTCAAAACACTCCTGGCTATAAGATAAAACCATTCAGCATTTAAGTATATTTGTTTTATGGTGGTTTTACAATGGCTTATACACATACACGATAAATCTTTTTGGTATTTAAATAATCTACATAGAAACTTAGTTTTGTGATGGTTTTATAGCACTCCTCAAGTCCATTCAATGGTTCTGTAATGAAACTAACGATGAGATTTTATTAAGGTTTTGAGATGTACTCTCGAGAACCGCTATGAAATCAAAGCATAAAACTATTTCTACTTAAATGCTAGTAGCTTCCCCTAACCGGTAATAAATAAATCACATTGGGTAAAGATAACTGGAAAAAATAAATAGTAATTCACAAGAATTGGACACCAAATACTTATCACGGGAGTATAGACACTGAGTCCATCACGAAAAGACGAATTTCAGGCGGGATTGACAATTGACACATGAAATATTTTGAAAATACCAAACGTACTTTTTTAGGATAAAATGATTTTAAAATGGTTTATTTTGAGGAGAAACGACTTTATGACGGCAATATGTGCAGCTAAATAGAATAAAGGTAGGGTAGCCATATATATTTTATTACAACCAGAGAGCCTAATTTCAATTCATATTTCTTGCAATTTGGTGTGTATGACGGAAAGGAAATACACAATTATTGGTTTTCATTTGTATTTAGATATGGTACAAATCATTGCGGGAAACATTTGAGTCAAAATAATTTTTTAATTTTATGTGGTATTTTGTTTATTTTCTTAATTTCGCGTTGTTATTGGGGCGCGTTGCAGATTTACCACCGAACTGATGTCATTTTGTCAAAAAAATTTCATTTGCAGATGATATTCGACATTTCACGTTGTTGAATACCTATATATTCTTCATATATCACAGCCAGGACGCCATCATTATATTTTTGCTTGTAAAATAGTCGCCCTATTTTTCGCAACTGAAGTATTAGATTAATTTAAGTCCGTTTTGGCTGTAGTTATTTATGGAATATTTTCTAACCCAATATCATTCAAAAAAAGATCTTTTGATGTCAAATAGATTTTTTTAATGACAACCAGGTTTATAACATCCCCATGATTTGGTTTTATAATGATCCTCAGGAGGTTATTAAGCATCCTGCGAATAAGGCACGCAGGTTTTATGCTTGCATTTCAAAATAGCCCTGAGAACCTTCATAGGAGTGGGCCCCCGTAGATTTATGGCAGCTTTAAGGAGGTTTTATGGATATCGTTACAGCAAAACAGTTTTATCGATGCTGTGATTGTTATGGTCTTCAGAACCTTCTGAGGGCTATCACAAAACTGAAATTGTTACTTGGGAATGCCGATTTCTATGCATCCGTTTGACAAATCCAATAATACCCAGAATCACAGGTTTCGTAATGATGATACCCAACCACTTATGGAAAAATGTATTGGGTGTCCAGTAGAAAATATCACCAATGCCATTTTTACTAAAATGCGGATAACCATTTATTATTATTTAATGAATTCATAACATATTTTATGAACACACTCTATAGTTATTTGGTACGAAACGTTGCATATATGTCTCTCTTTCAAATGTATCAATATACCTAAAAATGATACCATGAAATTAAATGTTTATTGTAGTTCATCTAATTTATTCTTGCTTACAGTTGCTGGCAGTCTTTTCTGTATCTTGGGTTTCACTGGTTATAGGATATTCCACAGCATATACATCTCCAGCACAACTATCGCTGGAGAGAGAATTCAATTTAACCACTGAGGGTGGTGAGGTAAGTTACAGTTGCAGAATAACTAGAATTATGTACTCCATATTCGAATTTCTGACATGACATGAAAATAATACAAATTTGTATCGGTTGAAATATTGAATGTTTTCACGGACTCTATTCTTGGAAGTACAAAATTTTATACTGAATAAAATTATGAAAGTGTACAGTTGATATTTAATATAATGGGCATTGTAATACTCGGAAGTTGATTTGTTTTTGAACAGTTGAAACGTTGCTGGAAAACGTTTATTCGAAATATTTCAACTTTGAGGATTCAACATTTCTGTGAAAAAAATGATCTGAATCCAAATATCTTCGATACCTTTTTGAATAACTGAATCGCATAATTTTGTTTTCTGTTCAATAGTTCAATAGTTCAATTATTCAACTTTCGTTTCTCCAAATTTTACAGATTGTTGCGGGTTGGAAAGTTAAACAAACTGTTTTGTATTGCATTTTTGAAGACTGATCCAACCAACAAATACTATTGGACAAACACAGATTATTGAGATGCTTGGCTTAACTGAAGACAAATGTATGCTAAATATTCATCTTAATACAAGTAATGATATAAGTAACACTTGGTAGTCTATGAGGCGCCGTTTGGGTAAAAAATGCTTTTGCAAATACCTATATAAAATTTTGTGTCAATATATTTATTAGTTGTAGCAATATTTTTTATTCTGCTTTTCGATATATTCATTTTCTACCAAACACAATATTTTTACATTTCTAGCGTTGCAAATATATCAAAACGTGAATGCCCATTTATTTATAAATTCGATCTACTTTATGTCGCCAGGAGATGGCGCATCAGCCGACGTGATTTATTACACACTTTTTCTTTTCTCAGTTCTGAGGTATTTGTCTTTGAATGAACCAATGAATAATCAAAAAACTAATGAAAAAATATTCTGAGAAAATATTCTGGCGGCTGCGATATCATTCAGCCACTATATTGTGGAGAGTGTATTAAATCGCGTAGGTGGCGCTATCTCTTGACAGCCTAAAATAGATCGAATTTATAAATATATGGGAATTCACGTTTTCATATAGGTACTTGGAACGCTTGAAACGGAAATATATTGTGTTTGATCAAAAATAACTGTGTTGTTGTGGACGCACGAATCGTAGACAACATACTGGTCGCAACTGGTTTCTGACATCGCAAAATGCAATGCAAGCGTGGGAAGCAATACTATTGGCCGTTAATGATGAATTTGCGCATGCCCGTAATCTTTTTAATGACGCTGATATTTATGAAAATACCAAAGTAGACTACCTACAAAACGAAGAGTCTTTGGAACTAACACTCTGTGTGCTTATGACTATCAATGACACTCCAGTTATATATCTTCAATTATGACGACGAGCAAGTTATTTGTACTCAGTGCGGCCGTTGACCGAAGTATGGAAACTTTGATAATGGTAATTACTTTATTGTCAGAGTTCTCTTTTTTTTCCAGCAAATACTTCTCTTTAGCGCTCGTGAGTGAAGAACTTATTGCAATTATCAAAATAGTGCATTAGTGAATTCATGCCGTTTTTTTAAGTTCCAAGATTTTTTAAATTTTTTGCATCGCAGCTCTTTCAGATTTTGAGATATTGAGATCAAATTTGAAACATGGTTCACGTTTTAGGGCCCACATCATCTAACATGAGTGATTGTAAGAATCTACAGAGAGATATTTGTTCAGGGTTCAAGCCCTTTTTCGCCACCTAAACTTTTTGTTCAGTACGGCGCCGGTGAATTATAAAATATGATATGGATTCTTTGTTTCATTTATTTTTCTTTTCTTCTGTAGTTTCCACGCACATGCAACCGTTATAGAGATAAGAATAAAATATTTCAACGAAACAAGGAAAAAAGAATAAGTGGGCTTTGACTGAGATTTTAAATGTTATCGACGAAAATCCTGGTATGAGAACTCGACAAATAGCACGGAATTTGGATGTTTTCAATTCAACTGTTAGGAGGGTTTTACACAAAAACATGCTATACCCATATCATAATAATATAAAAAATATTCATTTTCATAGATTTACACATATGTATTAAGAGTATTTTTCGATTTGATTCCGAGAGTTCCAACATTTGACAGCTGTTTCGTGGTAACCCACTCGTCAGAAAGGATTTCTGGAAGCTCTCGAAATCAAATCGAATCCACTCAAAATTAATGCCGATAGGCAACAACAGTATATTACAAAAGTAACTTGTGACATCTATAGTCACTCGTTGAAGCACAATTTGGAACGAACCAAGGAATCCGAAGTCAGATTATTATCTACTCATTGACAGGCAGCCAACAATTTTGTTGTTTTGACCAACCCAAGTTTCAATCAAGTTTCTAGTGCGTTATGAGAAACGCAAGCAGAATCTAAGTGAACATAATGTAATTTTCGATTTGATTCCGAGAGTTCCAACCTTTGACAGCTGTAGATGTCATAAGTAACTTTCTGTTAAATATATATAGGAAAACATTCTTGAATTAATTTATTTCTCAATTCTCTACTGAATTCAATGAAGGTATGGGCCTCCTTCAGATGCTTTGGTAGCTCATTAAACATTATTTGTGCCATCACGGATGGTGAGTCCGATGAAATTTGGAACAGTACGGAATATGAAAATTATATTTTTGTCTGGTGTTCACATTATGAACATCTGAATTCAAGAAGTATTGGATCTTATTATTGAAAATATATACAGACAATTCAGAAATTTTAAGACAAATGTGAGCCATAACTCTAAACTGCCTGAATAAACTACTGCAAGGAAAAGTGCGTTCACTTCCAGCTACTATTCGCAATATCGCAATATCCGATGCCATTGTAGAGTTAACCCACCAGCATATGCCATATCTCATATCCAGCGCGTCCGAGGCTTGCTTCCTCGAGATTTTCGACAGCGCTTGCGAATCTCCCGATGGATACTGCGCAAGTGTACTAGGGATCCTGAATTTTTATATCCTTTTTAGCGAAGAACCTAAATTTACACGCGATGGAGTAGTGAATCAACACAACGTTCATATTTGGTTACTTGAAAATCCACACATGATCAGACAATCTCGACATCAGGAACAGTTCAGCGTAAATATATGGGTAGGAATAGTAGGAGATACTTTAATTGATTCTTTTTTATATATCGCGAATTTCATATGGTGCTTGGCCTCCACGTTCCCCACATTGCAACCCGCTGGACTCCTTTTTATGGGGACATGACTAGAATTTATAGAGATGTGCAAGCTCGAATACTGAAAGCACATACTAAGAGTAAACAAAATTATGACTTTCGGCGATATCCAGTACAATTTTCAGTTGGACAGGAGGTATGGAGGCGAAATTATGCAATTTCAAAAGCAGCTAAAAACTTCACTGTCAAACTAGCTGCAAAATACCTTGGTTCTTTCTCCATAACTATAATAGTGTCCTTGGACTTATGAATTGAAGGAGGATAAGCGTAAGAAGTCTATCTGGCATGGAAAAGACATGAAGGCTCATCCTCCGGATGAGGGTGACCCATCCTTATTCGATCACCCAGATTAAAATTAAATTCGTTAATTTAGGGACCGAAGTTGGCTGTCCCTGGCGTATGTCTAAAGCAACTAGAACTTGGACGTAGTTCCCAACTAGTGAGATTTTGAACCCATAATATATAGGGAAAGGTTTGCGATTATAAAATCTCACGACAGCAACACTGCTGAATTCTTATTTGGCGTGTTGTTTTTCTATAATTTTGAGCCATTCAAAAAATGATTGTCCATAATAGTAGCATCATTGGATGTTATGTTCCAGTAAATTCTTTATGAATATGATTTGGTATCATTTAAGATATACTTAGTAGAATTTTTAGTTTTGTTCTGGTCTGTTATAAGTTGACAATAGTGATTGTCCACAGACTTCATTAATGATTTGCGTTGTCGGTGATTGATTAAAATTTTTACTCATTTACGTTGTTGATGTTGAATGCGAGCGCTGGCTCGGTGGTTCTGGATATAAGTTGGCTATCCCTAGGTTCGGCTTAAAGCTACTTGAACCAGGCGAGTTCCCAACTAGTGATTATTTTTTTCAAGACAGAAAAACCTCTGTTTGAAAATGTCATGCCACACCGACACTTGAAGCCAAAAATATGTCATTTTCTTAGGGTTGGTAATAATTTAATCTGCTGTCAAGAGGTTACTTTGTTGTCCGGGTTAATTTTTGTAATTTCGGGATTTGTTTTCTTGTAGCATATTTCAGTACACGTGTATTTTGGTAACGAGCTTTGCGTTGTTGCATATTTGAGCTGTTTTTGTTGCATTCGTACTGATATCCTCCATTGAGGGATTTGTTTGATTAAATGATCACCTTTCGTAAAGACATATTTTTATTTATATTTCACTGGGTATTTGGGTATGCTGGATTTGTATTTTTGTTGGAATGACCAACACCGGCTTATGTTATTGAGTATTGTAGAACCCAGATTGATAATATAAACATTTGACCACTTGACATCACTTCACTCAATCACTTATTGCATTGTAGATATAATATATAATTGTTATAGTTTCGGTTGTTTAATTGTGTTGATATTATATGTTCGTGTTTCTCTCACAGTTGATAGTATCCGGTGGACATATAACCTAATCTTCGACTCTTTCCTAACAAGTAGATATTGAATGAACTCACCTTTTCTATCTTTTGTCTTGTATGACATGCTTATTTTGAAATGAGTTGTTTGTGATTATTACTATTATAATATTCGGAGTTGATATATTGGTATTGTTCCACTGATGCTCCTTCTCCTTTACATTCTTATGTTATCTGTTATCTACCAGTCTGATTTACACTTCCTTGAATTTCTTATTGTTCAGTAAATAATGTTATTGTTAGCTTCATGGCCAATCGTAATTAATGTTCTGGGAACTTTAATGCCTCTTCGAGTAGAGGGGGGATTTGTTATGGGTTTATTTCGAAACCCTTTCTGTTCTAATACAATCGCATCAGAAATTTTCTGTCATTGATATTAACCTTCCACTCTGTACGCCACTGTTTTAAAATGACAACTAGATCGTTGTCATTTACAGCTTGTTTCGAATGTTAGTACATTCGGACATGAAATGGTCTTAAGCTAAAAATAAATAAGGACATCCCGCATTGTTATTTGTTATTGTTGTTAAAATTGTTATTTCCGTCAACCGATTGCACCCCTACGCGCAACTCTCAGAAGTCTTCGAGAGACTTGTGTGAGCTAGGGAAGACGGAGCCCTTACTTTTTAACGTGTGATGCCATGCACGAGACCGGTGAATCGGTGGATCGAACCCACGACCCCACGCATGCGAGGCGATCGCACTACCAGCCGACCACCACGGCCCATATTCCGCTATATGACTGCGTTATTTTGTAAACACACTTTGGATTAGTCTATTGTTTTGTGTTTAGAACACAAAACAGTAACATTCCTACTCTATCTCTATTTTGTGCCATTGAAGTACCTACTTCACTTTCGAACAGTTCACCTTGTTTGTGTTTGGTTCGTCTTAATTCAATTGGCAACACTGAATCTCTGTGTTCTGTTCTCCTGAGTAGTTGTTCAATTGTCCCAAGGAGTAGCTCTGAGTAGCTCGAGGTCGTTCCTGGACTGATCTCACAGACCAGGAACAAACAGTTTTTAACTTTGACGTCTGAGTTATTTTGGGTGACGGTGTTCCGGTTCGATATTTGATGAGTGACATTTTGGCTAAGCTATTCGAATTCTCCTATATCAAATCTAGTTTTGATCATCGTTGATGGATCTTGGGAGAATTCCAGATTTATGGTGCAAAACCAGTGCCTTCCATTAAAGTTCTCACTGAACGAATTGTATGACTTCCAAACCGTAAGAAACCCTCCTGGAATTTTAGGACGCGTACGGCATAAGAAAAGTGGAGGAATGTATCGGAGAAGAAGGATGGAATTTCCAGCACCATTTATATAAAAGTTCGTTAGGTTTCTTATTTTTCAGGTAATGTTTAAGGAAACTTTTGAGTCAAATCAAAAACCAGATAAAAAACGTTTTTTGTTTTCATCGTGATAATAGGTCCCCCCTTTCGTTGTTAAAATTAATTAATTCAATGTAGCGAATTACAATAAATTATTTAATTTTTTTTATCGATAACGGTCGCAGATGCGTAAAAATTACAGAATGAAAAGAAGTTTATGAATAAGATAAAAAAATTATTTCATATCACAGAATATACCAGCGGCACACCACAAAAACTAAATAGAGCCAAAAAGAGCTTGACCCCTGAAAAAATATCTCCCTGTAGATTCCCACAATCTCTTGGTATGCTGGATGATGTTAACCCTGAAACAAATCCTATGTGTCTAAGTTGATCACAATATCTCAAGAACTGAAATATCTATAAGGAAAAGGATGGAAAGAAAACTTAAACTTGAACGCTTGGTGGGAAAAAATGTCTAATTTTGACCTGGCAAATACGACCCTGAAATCTTGATACTGAATTTTGGAACACCCTGTATAGCTCTTGAGAGCTACAAAATATCAACTGCCGCATACCTATGGATACCTGCAAGATTCTTCATACCGTTCGTTTGAGAATGTGTGCTATAATCAACGCAGAGAAAATAATGATTTTTTTTCCAATTAAGTACTTGAGTTATTATAAGGAATTAAATTGTTTTTAATCCAATGAACAGTTCGGAAAGACTATAAATATTATTTTTTCAATAAAAATCCGTTTACAGAAGGATTAAAAGGTTATCTCATCAGTTTGATAACTGGTATTATGAGAAATGTTTTTATCATGACGTTCCACAATCATTTCCCGTTTTCAACTGATTTGTTCAATTCATTCATATGAATGTTGTATACGTAAGATTAGAAAAATGGCGTCTAACTTCGTTTCTCTTCATTTCAGTCAATCAATACTGTATCGCTCGAGCCAAAAATTTTTTTGACAAAGCATTGTGAGAAGAAGTAGGAATAAAATTTCATCTTATACATAAAATGAATAAATTATAAAAGAAATAACATTTAAACTATCACATCATAAACAATAGGGAAGGAATAACGCATTTGAGAATTTAAGCACATTTGCACAATGGAAAATTCAAAGTGTTATAAAAAATACTGCAAACGTGCAATGGCACTGCATGATATTGAAATCACTTCTGCATGATAAAAATAACAGTTGTTCGATGAATCACATACAGGATGTTCCTTAAAGACATGCTAATATTCAAGGGGGTGATTCTTTGACTCATTTTAAGAAATAAAGTTCCTATGAACATATGTTCTAAAAGTCTTAACTTTTGAGATGAAGGGTGATATAGTTTTGAAAAAAAATCAGTTTTTTAATAATAACTGAGATAATACTGTAGACATCTTTATAAAATTTGGTACATGTCTTCTATGCGCCAAGGTGTGGTGTACAAAAATTTTCATTTTATCTACCAGTGGCGTTCGTACGGGTTTTGCATTGAATATTTTTGGAGAAAAAAATATACGTCACTGCTTGAGCAAATTTGTTCTCATGGATTTTCTTTGTCCGATGCATGGTTTTCGCTTGGAAAATGAAAATCGTTTCACTTCAGGAACAATTCCTCAAAAATCTGAAAGCTAATTAAGAGATCAGATTGATTCAAAAATTAATTAGAACCAAAATATATGGATTTCAGCTCGTACAAAAACAAGTTTTCTTTTATTTTATAAAAGTAAGTAAGTTTAAATGAACGGATCAAATTTATCAATTATTATATCGGACACATCCACTGGAAATATCCGCATGTGAATAGGCCGCTTAAAGGCGTCGTAAGGTTAGTTCGTTCTGGTTAGATACGCCTAAAAAATTACTCCTTACAAAATATACAGGGTGTTCCTCAAAGACGTGCTGATATTCAAGGAAGTGATTCTTTGACTCGTTTAGGAAAAAACCTATAAATGTATGTCCTGAAAGTCTCAACTTTTGAGATACAGGGTGATAAAATTTTGAAAAAAAATCAGTATTTCAATAATAACTGAAATAATATTGTAGACATCTTTATTAAAATTTGGTACTTGTCTTTCATGCGTCATGATGCATTTTTTGATGTACAAAGATTTTCATTCACTTCACCAGTGGCGTCCGAACGGGTTTTGCATTGAATATTCTTGTGGAAAAAAATACTTTGCCATTGCTTTCTCTCAAAATGTTTATTTTTAAGATCCTCATTTATTTTTGAGCAAATTTGATCTCATGGGTTTTCTTTGTCTGACGCATGGTTTTCGCTTACAAAAATTAAAATCGTTTTACTTCAGGATCAATTCCTCAAAAATCTGCGGTGTGGAAATGTTTTTGCATCGACTGAAAGCAAATTAAGAGATCAGATTTGTTCCAAAATGAGTGAGAATCCAAAAAATATGTTTTTCTTGTTAGACGCTCTGAATATAGTAATTAAATTAAAATTGCTCCATATCGCAGTACCGATTAATAATTTTTGAAAACATAAATTTAGTTATCCTGAAATAAATGATGTTTTTACAAACGTTGATAGAAATAAAAGATGCTGACTAAAAGTAAGTTGTTGGTGTTATAAACCATGACAGCGCGTAATTCATTTGAGTTTCAAGCGTGTTATTGAAGTAATTTTGATTCCCGCTGTTTTTCTAAATATCAGTAAATATGGTTAAATGGTTAATTACACGAATGCGGAAATGGTGGCAATGCATTACGTATATGGCCTCGCAGATGGTAATGCAACAGAAGCCAGACGCAATTTTCAGGAAAGATATTCTAATCGTGCTTCACCAAATAGCCGTACCTATTCAAATATTCATCGCTGACTTAGGGAAACTGATAGTTTCAAGAAAGGTAATCCGGAAGGTAGACCTCTAAGCATCAGAACTCCTGAAATTGAGAACGCGGAGCTGCAAGAGATCGAAGCACATCCTGAGATGAGAACGAGGAAGATCGCTAGAACTCTGTATATTTGTCATCAAATCGTTTGGCGTATTTTGGTAAAGGTTGTTCTTTGTACATGATCTGTTCGGAGTACCTCTAGATCTCATCACATCTCCCTTTTTTTAACTTATCGACTAGTGTGAATTCAGTTTCCGTGTATTTTTTATTTTCCTTCCTCTTACGGATACTTTATATTTCATTAAACATCTCAACTCGGAATCTGAATCACTTGGAGTGGTGCTACCAGATGCTTCGCTTTTATTGCTTTCACTACCATTGTCATTATGAACACTTTATTTGTCTTCCACTTCACTTTAACTATCACTAGGTTCAATTATTATTTATATCTGAGTAGCATCCCTCTCACGAAGTATATTATCTAATACATTTTCTACGTTTCCTATATCTTGACTAACATTTTCTGTTACTATTTCTAAGTTTTCCTGTACAGATTATTCTTATTTTCTATCTCTATACCGGGTGGCTACGGAAGTATTGCCTACGGAATATCTCAGTTATTGTATGAAGTAGGTTTGTGAAATTTGGAGCGTCGATATAATGACATAAGAGCTAGAATTTGAGCATGTTGGCATGTCGAAGTTAACTTCCGGTCTGACCGGAAGTAACATCAACTTTCTTATTTTGAATGGAAACCCTATTTTTTTTCTTTTCGCTTTATTCAGCATTCAATTCCCTTTCTAATGACATATCACAAGTTGGTATCTAACCAGAAACTAGATCAGAATAAAATTATTATTGAAATTCACCGAGTAGGCCATGGAAGCAAAATGAATGCCAAAAATTGAAAAGTTGGCTATGGAAACCATACGTCACTTGATAACAGTTGCTACTACTGTGATATTTTATTTTCATTCGTCGGCGTTATAAAAAGCCGCCAAAAAAAATATTGGAAAAATTGGGAAAAAACAATACTCTGTAGGTCCATAACTTAAATAGGAACATACAACTTTTTCTTGCCTGTACTATTCAGCATAACCATTCCTTTCTAATGATATAATAGAAAGTAATTTTTGAAATGAAATACCAAAAAATCCAATTATTATTCTTCAAATAACGAAAAAACAGATTTATTGAAAAAAAAAATCAAATTGATAGGATTAAAGATAAAATAAATTCAAAACAAATGCATTCCCTCAGCATCAATACATTTATTGACTCTGGTGATAATTTCATGTAAAACGTTTCTCAACATTTGGGGCGGTATATCTTGGAAAGCTCTACGAATTTTTACTTCTAGCTCATGTAGAGTTGTAGGCTGTGTGGAATACACCCTATTTTTAAGATGCCCCCATAGAAAAAAGTCGCACGCAGTAAGATCAGGTGACCTTGGTGGCCACCTGACTGGACCATGGGTTGTTATAAGTCTCTCTTGAAAGCGATTTTGAAGATAATTTCTCGCTATTCTTGAATTATGCGGAGTGGCGCCATCTTGCTGGAAGTACATTCTCTCAGTTATTTCCGCTGGTAGGTTGTTAATGAATTCCGAAATTTCATTCGTTAAAAAATTAAAGTATCTCTCTCCGGTTAGTTGGCCTTGAAAAAGAATGGGGCCAACAATATTATTTCCAACTATTCCTGCCCAAACATTCACACCAAATCTCTCCTTGTCGAAACCGGTGCTCGTTTGCTATCGCCCAGTACCTGGAACAAAAGACCGTTCACACTTTCAGCACTTTACACTTCGACTATCGACAATAATCCAAATAAAGTACAGTACCTACCTTGTATTATTCCTGTTGAATAATCCATTGTTGGTAAATCTTGACTCGTCCGTAAACAAGATATAATAGTTAAATAGGTGATTCTCAGCATTTTGTCGAAGAAACCAATTACAATATTCCAGGCGCCTTTCACCGTCATTTTCATACAAATGTTGATGCAACTGATACTTGAAGGATTTCAATCGATGTTTTTTCAAAATTTTCCTAGCAGAGTCCTTACTTATAGCTAATTCGGCGCCAATCTGCCTTGAGGAAATTGTGCTATCATATTGTACTAAAGCTAATACATTAATTTCAGGTTCCTCATTAATAACAAATGCTTCTTGGTCTTCGTGAACATCAGGCTCAGTTCTTAATTTTTCTTCAAGCCACTGGAAATACCTTCTTGACGGTTGCTGCCTGCCTGGATATCGCTCTAAATACAATCGTTCAGCGGCATAAGAATTTTTTAAACATTCACCATAAATTAGAAGCATGTCAATTTGTTCGGTTCGTGAATAACGGGGCATTTTTTGAATATTCCACTAACTGATTTCGATTTCCAAACCCTTTTAAAATGGCAGAATCAAAAACACTACTTCGAACGTCAAAATAATATGGATAGCAGCGTTCGTGACAGCTCTCATTTCTTTTTTGTTTCATTCCAAAATACATCTTAATACTTGTTAATATTTTGGTTCGAATGATTATTGCAATGGAATGATTATTCTGAATAGCACAAACATAGTCCATAGGTAGATATTAGAATATCTATGGACGATGGCACAGACCAAGTACGTTTATGTTCCTATTTAACCTAGAACCTACAGGATATAATTTATCATTCCACATTATTTTTAATTTTATTTTTGCATATGGCGATAATCTGTTTTGTTATTTGAAGAATAATAATTGGATTTTTCGGATCTCAGTTCAAAAAATTATTTTCTATTATATCATTAGAAAGGAATGGTTATGCTGAATGGTACAGGCAAAAAAAAGTTGTATGTTCCTATTTAAGTTATGGACCTACAGAGTATTGTTTTTTTCCCAATTTTTCAAATATTTTTTTGGCGGCTTTTTATAACGCCGACGAATGAAAATAAAATATCACAGTAGTAGCAACTGTTATCAAGAGACGTATAGTTTTCATAGCCAACTTTTCAATTTTTGGCTTTCATTTTGCTTCCACGGCCTACTCGGTGAATTTCAATAATAATTTTTTTCTGATCTAGTTTCTGGTTAGATACCAACTTGTGATATGTCTTCACTTTAACTATCACTAGGTTCAATTATTATTTATATCTGAGTAGCATCCCTCTCACGAAGTATATTATCTAATACATTTTCTACGTTTCCTATCTCTTGACTAACATTTTCTGTTACTATTTCTAAGTTTTCCTGTACAGATTCTTCTTATTTTCTATCTCTATACCGGGTGGCTACGGAAGTATTGCCTACGGAATATCTCAGTTATTGTATGAAGTAGGTTTGTGAAATTTGGAGCGTCGATATAATGACATAAGATCTAGAATTTGAGCATATTGACATGCCGAAGTTAACTTCCGGTCTGACCGGAAGTAACATCAACTTTCTTATTTTGAATGGAAACCATATTTTTTTTCTTTTCGCTTTATTCAGCATTCAATTCCCTTTCTAATGACATATCACAAGTTGGTATCTAACCAGAAACTAGATCAGAAAAAAATTTTTATTGAAATTCACCGAGTAGGCCATGGAAGCAAAATGAAAGCCAAAAATTGAAAAGTTGGCTATGGAAACCATATGTCACTTGATAACAGTTGCTACTACTGTGATATTTTATTTTCATTCGTCGGCGTTATAAAAAGCCGCCAAAAAAAATATTGGAAAAATTGGGAAAAAAACAATACTCTGTAGGTCCATAACTTAAATAGGAACATACAACTTTTTCTTGCCTGTACTATTCAGCATAACCATTCCTTTCTAATGATATAATAGAAAGTAATTTTTTGAAATGAAATACCCAAAAATCCAATTATTATTCTTCAAATAACGAAAAAACAGATTTATCGAAAAAAAAAAATTCAAATTGATAGGATTAAAGATAAAATAAATTCAAAACAAATGTTCGAAATGCATTCCCTCAGCATCAATACATTTATTGACTCTGGTGATAATTTCATGTAAAACGTTTCTCAACATTTGGGGCGGTATATCTTGGAAAGCTCTACGAATTTTTACTTCTAGCTCATGTAGAGTTGTAGGCTGTTTGGAATACACCCTATTTTTAAGATGCCCCCATAGAAAAAAGTCGCACGGAGTAAGATCAGGTGACCTTGGTGGCCACCTGACTGGACCATGGGTTGTTATAAGTCTCTCTTGAAAGCGATTTTGAAGATAATTTCTCGCTATTCTTGAATTATGCGGAGGGGCGCCATCTTGCTGGAAGTACATTCTCTCAGTTATTTCCGCTGGTAGGTTGTTAATGAATTCCGAAATTTCATTCGTTAAAAAATTAAAGTATCTCTCTCCGGTTAGTTGGCATTGAAAAAGAATGGGGCCAACAATATTAGTTCCAACTATTCCTGCCCAAACATTCACATCAAATCTCTCCTTGTCGAAACCGGTGCTCGTTTGCTATCGCCCAGTACCTGGAACAAAAGACCGTTCACACTTTTAGCACTTTACACTTCGACTATCGACAATAATCCAAATAAAGTACAGTACCTACCTTGTATTATTCCTGTTGAATAATCCATTGTTGGTAAATCTTGACTCGTCCGTAAACAAGATATAATAGTTAAATAGGTGATTCTCAGCATTTTGTCGAAGAAACCAATTACAATATTCCAGGCGCCTTTCACCGTCATTTTCATACAAATGTTGATGCAACTGATACTTGAAGGATTTCAATCGATGTTTTTTCAAAATTTTCCTAGCAGAGTCCTTACTTATAGCTAATTCGGCGCCAATCTGCCTTGAGGAAATTGTGCTATCATATTGTACTAAAGCTAATACATTAATTTCAGTTTCCTCATTAATAACAAATGCTTCTTGGTCTTCGTGAACATCAGGCTCAGTTCTTAATTTTTCTTCAAGCCACTGGAAATACCTTCTTGATGGTTGCTGCCTCCCTGGATATCGCTCTAAATACAATCGTTCAGCGGCATAAGAATTTTTTAAACATTCACCATAAATGAGAAGCATGTCAATTTGTTCGGTTCGTGAATAACGGGGCATTTTTTGAATATTCCACTAACTGATTTCGATTTCCAAACCCTTTTAAAATGGCAGAATCAAAAACACTACTTCGAACGTCAAAATAATATGGATAGCAGCGTTCGTGACAGCTCTCATTTCTTTTTTGTTTCATTCCAAAATACATCTAAATCAGCCTACTTGTTAATATTTTGGTTCGAATGATTATTGCAATGGAATGATTATTCTGAATAGCACAAACATCGTCCATAGGTAGATATTAGAATATCTATGGACGATGGCACAGACCAAGTACGTTTATGTTCCTATTTAACCTAGAACCTACAGGATATAATTTATCATTCCACATTATTTTTAATTTTATTTTTGCGTGTGGCGATAATCTGTTTTGTTATTTGAAGAATAATAATTGGATTTTTCGGATCTCAGTTCAAAAAATTATTTTCTATTATATCATTAGAAAGGAATGGTTATGCTGAATGGTACAGGCAAAAAAAAGTTGTATGTTCCTATTTAAGTTATGGACCTACAGAGTATTGTTTTTTTCCCAATTTTTCCAATATTTTTTTGGCGGCTTTTTATAACGCCGACGAATGAAAATAAAATATCACAGTAGTAGCAACTGTCATCAAGTGACGTATAGTTTCCATAGCCAACTTTTCAATTTTTGGCTTTCATTTTGCTTCCACGGCCTACTCGGTGAATTTCAATAATAATTTTTTTCTGATCTAGTTTCTGGTTAGATACCAACTTGTGATATGTCATTAGAAAGGGAATTGAATGCTGAATAAAACGAAAAGAAAAAAAATAGGGTTTCAATTAAAAATAAGAAAGTTGATGTTACTTCCGATCAGACCGGAAGTTAACTTCGACATGTCAATATGCTCAAATTCTAGCTCTTATGTCATTATATCGATGCTCCAAATTTCACAAACCTACTTCATACAATAACTGAGATATTCCGTAGGCAATACTTCCGTAGCCATCCGGTATAATACTTAATTTTTTCCTTACTTTCTTACCCTTTTGGCGCAAGTTTAGAAAAACATTTGGACCAACTGTAGGATAGTTAATGGAGGGTTTATTTTTAATTGGCCTAATGTATCTTCGGTTTCTGATTAGGATTGAACCATTTTCCATTTCCACCTTGTATGTTCTTTTTCTAATTTTTTCTATTACAGTACCTGGTAACCACATAGTGTTCGGCTGTCTTTGTATACATACTTTGGTGTCGTTTTGAAGAGAGCTAAGGGTTTGAACACCAATTTTATTATACTGCTGAGTCATTTTATCTGCTTTATTTCTCAAAATTTTGTTGTACTGACTTTTGTGAACTGATCCGTTGCTGCTACACATTCACCGACTAATCTGAACAGACTTCCGGCAGCATTCCAGATTTCATCGGTTATACTGATTCCTGCATTGTTTGTATACATTTGTGATTCATATTGCGCTAAGGATGCTATATTCTTTGTCCTTTACATTCCACAAGCAAGTCTTTGACTTGTGCAATGAAATGACACTTTCCCAAAATGCTTTGTTATCTGCGAGAGCAATTTTTGATATTGAAAATATAATCTCATCATACCTATCTTGAAGGCACAAAACAAGTGAGAGTTGCAATTTGCCAATTTGACGCTCGACAAACAACTTATCAGGGAAAATTAATTAAAATGTTTATCTAAACTTTTATAGATTTTCTTAAATTTACATTTTTTAAATGCTCAGGAGGTGGAAGATTGAATCACCCAAAAGTTAATTCTGTGTTCAACATTTTATTGACGAAGAAATGAAACACCCCGAATGCACATTTTCTGTTATGATGTAATGAATGCTCAAAAAAATTGCATACTTGACAAAAAACCTCTGCTTCATCCAAAATCGTAATTTTTTATATCATAGTTCAATTTTCGAAGTCAGTATATGAGGGGGATAGAAGTTATTTAAGTTTTATCATGTTGAAGTTAATTCAGTATTATTATATTTACTAGTTGCAGCAATAATATGCGAAAATCCGTCACGTATTTCAAGTCGTACCAGGCGATAAGCAGAAAATGAGGACACAAAAGTGAAAAACTAAAATTGATTTGAAATTCTGGATGGACAATCGATTCTGAACGATATTTGCACCTGACATTTTTCCTATTCTGACAAATGAAGTTATGAGATCACAATTCATTGGAAATGAATCATGTTTCTCATCTAAAGGGATGTAGAAAACAATATATGAATGTATTGTGGTTTTAAGATGAAGCAGGGGTTTTTATGAATAATTAAATTTTCTGAGAAACTTATAATAAAAAAATACGTATACTGCGAACATTATGACGAACACTGTAAAATTCATATGTAGCTGATTTCTCCTGCCTCCCCGAGTACTACACTTCTCTTCCTTCTATAGATTTCCCCATCTATCAATATTTTTACCACCTCATTCTCCCACTCTTTCTCATTCCACCACACGCATCTCTAGACCATTTCTCCCACTTTCCATTTTTTCCCTAGTTACTGTTGTTTCCTTGTTTTTTTTTTTCAATAATGCAACCAATTATTTTTCAATACATTGATGATCTTGTTACAGATGTCATGGATTTCAAGTTTCATGCCACTTGGGGCTCTCGCTGGTGGCATCATTGGCGGAATCATAATAGACTACCTAGGAAGGAAGTGGACTTTCCTTTTAACTAATATATTTTTCCTCATTGCGTGGCTAATCATCTCTTTTGCTCAAACTTACATTTACCTCTACATTGGAAGAATAATAACGGGTTTTGCTGTTGGGATCACTTCACTCACTGTCCCAGTATATACAGCTGAAATTATTCAGCCAGAAGTCAGAGGAAGCTTTGGTCTTTTTCCTACTGCCTTGGGAAATATAGGCATTTTAATTTGTTTCTCATTTGGCTCATTCTTTGAATGGAAAATGTTGGCCATCGTTGCAGTGATTTTATCTCTGCCATTCCTTATTTTGTTTTGGTTCATTCCTGAAACACCAAAATTCTTGTTATCAAAAGGGCAAGACGAACAAGCCAAACATGCTCTCCAATGGCTTCGTGGAAGAAATACAAATATAGATGACGAATTTCTTGAAATTCAAAAAGTTCAAAAAACATCAGATGACCAAAGTAATGAGAGTATAATGGCCATATTCTCTAAAAATAACATGAAACCTCTTGGAATTGTTTTGGGATTGATGTTGTTTCAACAGTTCAGTGGAATAAACGCTATTATATTCTTTACAACAAAAATTTTCAAAGAGTCTGGCTCTACGCTCGGAGAAAGCGTTTGCACAATAATTGTAGGAATTGTCAATTTCATATCAACTTTCATAGCAGCAATTTTAATAGATAAATTGGGAAGAAAAGTTTTATTATATATATCCAGTGTTTCAATGATCGTTTCACTTGCTGTATTGGGAACTTATTTCTATATGAAAAATTTGAGTGTAGATGTATCACCCTTCGGCTGGTTGCCGTTGGTTAGTTTCATGTTATATGTACTAGGCTTTTCTCTTGGCTTTGGGCCAATCCCTTGGTTAATGATGGGTGAAATCCTACCGGATAAAATAAAAGGTGCAGGTGCTTCAATATCGACAGCATTCAACTGGACCTGTACGTTTATAGTAACGAAAACATTTCTGCTCATTAAGGATGCAATTGGTGCCCATTATACATTTTGGTTGTATGGTGTGATTCTCATAGGCGCTCTTCTATTTTCTATTTTCATTGTACCTGAAACAAGGGGACAAAGTTTAGCTGATATTGAACTAAAATTAGCAGGTCACAAAGTTGGGAAGAAACATTTCATAGACGATTTGAAATCAACTTCTTCTGTAAATTAGGAGAATCGATATAAATAAATATAAATTTGGCTGATTTGCCACCCACATATCCTTATTATAAATCTATTGAGTTTTCTGTATTTATGTAAATAGTAGCATTACCTTTATTTAGTTCTATTTATTACTTGATAGGATATTTTTATTATAAAATAAAAAAGATGTGTTGTTTCATTTACCAAATATACCATTTGAATCAGCGTTCAAGAAATTTTGAAATTCCATTTGGTTCAACTGTTGCTTAGGATATGAATATTGATGGAAACACCATATAATAAAAATCACCATCGGACAATGTGCAAATAACAGGTTGGCAATTTATTTTCTTCTATTATTCCAAATCTAGATATGCACTTTTGATCTGACTTAAAGAGATGAAGCAAGGAAGAAGTAGTTGGCAATACTTGACACGGTCATTGAGTAGATAAATGAATATTTTGGAACCTTTGGTGTCAATACTATTCAGGAAAAAAGAAGGAACTACCCAAACACCAAAACTACGTCACAATCACAATCAGTGTGATTGTGACGTAGTTTTGGTGTTTGGGTAGTTCCTTCTTTTTTCTTGAATCATTGAATAAATATTGAATCAATTTTATTTATGAATAAAAGTTATACAAGTATTGCCAAATCCTCCACACAGTATTCTACTTCATATTGAAGTTGGCGACGATCGGAGATCGCAGATCGCAGATCGGAGATCGCAGGTCCTGTAGATGCCAGATGAAGTCATAATTTAAGTGTGTACAACGTTTACTGGAAGAAATGTTACCATGACATTTACACGGGTAATTGTGGTTTTCATTACCTACTTCTTGTACGCCGGTATACATCTGGTTCCTCGTTATGAATTACACTGAATTTCTGGTGCATCAAAGAAAGCACCTGTGAAGTCGTTATTCTAGAACCTTCGTATGTATGTAACATATCGAAATCAATAGTTAGTAAGGACAGATAATGATGATGAATGCTGATGAAATCCTCATTGACTGAATTTTTTTTTTCGTGAATTTATTCTTTTGTTGATGCTGAAGCCAATGAAATGATCTGAAAATGCAGTTTTCGTGATAGTGACAAGGCTTCTGACACAACATTGAACATGGACTTATCCTTGTAATAGGACGTGAATGGACAAGCAATGCGGTTGTCTTTGTTGAATGATTCATGGTTTGAGATTTGTTCATAAGATAGATCGTTTTTTATATAAATAATGAAGCAATTAAATAGTTGTTCAGGTCTTTCAAAAGAATAATCACCTTGAGTAGTGGCCTGTTCTATAAATTCATTTTGGAGTTTCTGTGCAAATATACATCAGTACTTCGCTACTGTGTAGTCTCTTTTTCCCGCATTGAGGATGAAGACTATTCTTGCTGACTTCTAGACCATTGGAACGTGTCCCAGCGCTATATTGTCGCTGAATATCCTTCCCAAAATTGAGGTGAGGAAATCCAGGCCCCTCTTCAGCAATGCTGGGAAATTTCCGTCAGGTCCTGTAGTCTTATTTATCATTCAGGAGAATTCAGTGATTTCATATACGATATAGATCCAGACATAATATGTTTAACAGAAACTTGGCTGAGTGATAATATTACCGATGCACAGATATCTCTAAAAAACTATAATTCATTTAGGAGTGATCGTCCCGACAGAGGCGGAGGTGCTGCTACGTAGGTAGAAAATGAACTTATATCGGGGAAAATTGATGATATTATTACAATCTCTGATACTGAACAGCTCAATGCAAATGATACCTCAACTGCTATCGGGGTGATTTATAGACCACCTAGACAAAATGTGAAAATATTTCTCAATGAATTGGAAGATGGTTTAGGGCATGTTTTTGCTACACACGATCAGTTGATTTGCATGGGAGATTTCAACATTGACTTGCTACTTATTCAGTCACCAGCCTCACGTTTGCTTCACGTTGAATTTGGACTGGTTCAATTAGTTGAGTCTGCACCTAGAATTTCTCGTACTTCATTAACCCTTCTAGACCTATTTATATGCTCTGAATCTGCAGATGTTGACTCTTGTCAAGTTCTCTCAATTCAGATCATAGTCCAGTTTCATTGAAATTAAATTATAAGATACCGAAAAATAACGATACAATTTTTCTAACAAGGTAAAGAAAAATATTGAGGCCTTCAACCTCGATATCCATAATACAATACAATATTTTTAATGATGATAACCTGGAATCCAAATTATCGCTCTTTAATGAAGCCCTAATTGACTTATTTGATACTCGCCCCAGTCACACTCCATCAAAAGGAGAAATACAATCTAGGATAACTAACAACGTCAAACTGATCATGAAACTTCAGTACAGAGCTCTTCAAAAGTACAAAAAAATCAGTAATGAGTCACACTATGATTGATACAAAGAGTTGAGAAATTACACTAATACTGCCATCTGCAATGATGAAAGGGCGTATCTCAATTATTCCCTTAAATAACAGAAAAATACTAAACATCTCTTTCGTGAACTGCATAATCTGATTACTTACTCAAAGAAGTGTATCGCAGATCTTCCTTTGAATTTGGCAAATGTACATGCAATCAACAACCATACTTTGTGAGCCATTCTGACTATTTGCAACATCGAGATGAAGAACTGATCGATCTGCTAGTAAATACCCATGAACCAAATGTGACAAGTTTTGATATCGATAATGTTGACGAGAATTCTTTATACTGTGTGACACACTTAAGATGAAGACACCCCTGTATTTTAGTCATTTTTGAAAGCAGAGATTTGATTTTCGGTACAGACGTATACCTTCATGGGCCGCACTTTCGCAATACTCAGCCCGAGTGACAGCCTTAAACCCAGCCTACTGCGATCCCGCGAAAAGGGCAAATTCTCGATATTTTGCGTCGCGTTGGAGATACCGAAAAAAGTTATTCGAAAAAGTTGCTTAGAATCGATTTTGACCCTACATACCAAATTTCAACGCAAAATTCGAATTTTGAATTTTTTTGTAATTTTCATATTAAAGTTCGAACTTTTTCGAATAACTTTTTTCGGTATTTCCAACTTTTTGTTGCAATTTATAACCTTATATTTCTAAGTAAATCCTTTTGTAATACATTATTATAGTAGTTTACTTTAGTTTTTAGGACTTCTCGAGGCCATATGGAACAACTGGGTAATAATCCAATCGTCGGTTGGATTATGACACTCAATTAGTATGAATGGATAACATGGTGATATAATGTATTTTTTTATGCTTATTGAATAATTCCCTTATTATCATCATCATTATTATATGGGCGGAATTCATTCACTGCCCAGGCTTTGGATAGGGCGTAACAACCCTCTCCACTAATTGTTGTTTGAAATTTTTTGTTTAAAATTGTTTTTTCCGATAACCAGCTGTCGTCCCCTTACGAACGGCAGCCCTCAGAAGTCAAAATTTGTGAAAGCCAAGAATTAACGAAGTCTTGCCTTATTACGTGCGATTCCTAGCACATTCTTGGTCCATCAGAAAAATGTCTGCGGTCTCTAGGGTTTGAACCTTTGACTGGTAGCCACAGTGATTAAAACACGCTTTAACCAATCGGCTACCTAATCAATTCCCATTGGGTACCTGCTGTATTGGCAGAGCCCGTTGGTCCAGGAAATTCATCTCTGACATATTATCTGAACGAATCTTCAGAGGATGTTGTCTATGTCCCATTTGGTTTCAACAGAGTTTTTATGGAACATTTCGTCTTGTTACTCAGGATTATCATGAGTCTCGCCCATTCCGTTTGAGAGTTGAAACCCTCCTTGGAAACCAGAAAATTTTAGTGTGTACCAAAATGCTTTGGATCTCGATCGCCGATTTGTTGACACAAGCTTGAAATTAATTAGACATGCTCATGATCATAGACTTCCTGATGCTTTCGAGAGTCTAGAAATTGTGAAATGTTCATACAGCCCATTGTTCAAGTGCATAGTACATCCATGGTGAACTCAGTAGAGAAACGCTCACTAAGCAACGTAATGAAAGAAAGCTGGAATATCGTCAACACACATGAAAAACAATAAAAAAATATTTTCAGATAGTCAGGCAGCCCTGAAATCGCTTGAGACCGACTGCTTGAGCAGTATGAGACTGCTTGAGCAGTATGAAACTGCAGAGACACCTTGAACATACTAGCACAGCGCAAAAATGTTACCCTAGTCTGGATACCAGGTCACAATGGACTAGAAGGAAACAAAATAGTGGACGCTATTGCAAAAGGTGCCGAATCAACGTTCACTTGTCCAGAACCAGTAATCGGTTTAGCATATAATCACTATCAAGAATGTAACAATAACTTCGGCACACAATGAAAAACTCGAGTATTGATGCAGTGTACCGGGCCTAGTCCATTCCATGCACATTCAGCACATGCATACTCTGTAGACAAACTTATTCGCTTTGTGACGAAAAACCACGATCAGCTTCAACTTCGAAGGAAAATATTGAATTTTGATGAATATCAGTGGTACCCGTGCTTTTAATGTGACGTTGAATTTTACAGTAATGTGTGCTCAAAAGAACATTGTCTGGCGTACATGAAACCAACATATTTGGCTGTTTTGTGTTCAATAAAAGTCATTTATGTCTGCTATTTCCTATTCAGTGTTATGCTCACACTTCGGTGCAGCCTTGGATTTGTCAATAGGCCGTATAGGTGCGGGAGCGTCCTAGGAGCGACAGAAACGGAAAATTATTTATTTCAGAAAAGTACATGGGGCGACGGAAATAAAGTGCCCTACACTCATAAAAAATATAAATCCGTCACTGTTTCGGTCAAAACCACCAGATTTAGTCCCAAGTTTGATGAAGGAGGAAGAACGCTGATTATGACAGTCCTTCACATACAAAAGGTGAATTTTTTGTTCCAAAGCTCCAAATTTCACTTCTTTTGGTGCTGAGAGTTCGCTGTGGAATTTTTACGAAATTAGTCGTAAATCATCCAGTAAATGTTTTGTAAGATATTGAGATTTTAGAGAAAATGTGGAATTTCATTATTTATTTTTATGTTAACCACTATTCTTTTCGTTAAATCAAAATTCAAACGACAAAATAATAATTTCTAAAATCTATTTTTTAATAAATAAAATGAGAAATACACAACAAAATATATCAGTCAGGATTTTTGCACTGCTTACAATCTTCCATGATGTCTTGAAAGTCTTCTATTTGAAGAGTCATTTCGAAGAAGCTATATTTGTCGTGTATATTTTTCGTGGCCACCATGAGTACATTCTGAGGGTTGGTTCCAGGACCTGTAACAATATGTCAACAAGTATTATAAATCAGTTCGCAACCCAGAGTACTCGACATATTATACAATATGTCGAACCTTTGAAGTTATGCGCTGTTTCATCTTTGATATCTCATTTGCCAAAAGTAACTCTTCGAAGAAAAAAAAGTCCTTGAACAAGAATTGAACAAGAATTGAGGAAGAATTTACCAGAAAATGAAAGAAACTCAAAGATGCAGTTGTAGAGTTAGTATAAATTCGTTCTAAAGGCTTTGTATTACACAGATAAGAAGAAAATTTCTGATATGTCTTAAAGTTCTTTTATGGATCACAAAGCAATATACGTAACCAATGAAAACAGTTGGAGATGTATGGGTGCAGGTTGTGACATTTGATGTAGTTCTTTGCATACCATATACCTGTTATAAAATTTTCCAGTACGTTACTTTTCAAACGTGTAATTAAGGATTTTGAGAAAATCCGTTTTTTATTTTTGACACTTTCGTATAAAATTACTTCATATTAGTATTTTTTGTATGTTTGGGCCCTAAGGCAACGTTGTTAAACTTCTCTCAGGTAAAAAATTGTTGAATACTGTCTCTTTTTGAATATTCGCCACGTACATCGTTCACAACACAAAATAATTAGTTTCCAAAGTTAAAAAATTCAGGCTTTGGTGGGCTGATGATACACTGAGTAAATTTTAGAGAACATACTGGTATCCTAGAGAAATTATGATAAAATTAGCAACACTGTTTGGTAACCTTGAAGACTTAGATTGTAAGTGGTAAAATACTAATGAAAAGTTAAAATATTCCATGGTTGAAGTTGGTATATATTATTGCTGTCATACCAGATATTATTGTATATAGTACAAGAAATGATTTTAAATATCACCATCCATTTTTCTCTGTGTAGGTGATGCAAGGCGCAATCTCGACGACTACTGTCGAGGCTTTTGTCAATTGAATTGATGAAAGTAATTGATTCTCACCTCATTTATGGTGTCCATTTTCACTTTGTATAATACACATTTTCAGGCATTTCAGTCTTATAACTAACTTTTTTTGGCATGTCCAGATTCCCGACAACCACTCATTGATCAACTGTCAGAATGGTAGCATATGATGAATGAAATATAAACATTAAAAACGTTACAACCGTACACACATTGTTTTGTGCACATTATTTTTTAAATACTACAGACGTCGTTCTTGTCTATTTGTCAATGCAGGTGCTTAGTGCTATGGTGCTGGTAGCATAAACTTGAACTAATTATTCGTCAACATCCACCTATAAACTGCCGGTTTCAAGTACTTTTATGCGTTGCAGTTCCGATATGTGAAAACTTGTGCGCTGCAGGCTATAAGAGCGCCCTATGTTTGACGACGTAAGACGTAAGAGAATAAGGTAAGTAACGTTTTCATGTCAAATCATTAGTAGGTAGATGACGCTTTCAAATCAAACATTATACTAATAATGAACTATGCATACTTGGATTGAAACTCTTTCGTTTTGCTTCCGCAAGGTATCTAAGTAATATTATTATTATGTGTAAATCGATCTTATCTCATTAGTTCCATAAAGATGACACTATGTGAATCGTTGATCTTGTCTCGATTAGCTTGCTGCTGTGAAATATACTGGACTGCTTTACTATCAAATGAAAAACACACCTTTCAGAAAATACAGAATACTCGTATGGATTAACACCTTGACTGCCGAGAAATTCATACTGACTTTCCCATGGTGCCACAGAGAACGGGTTCTGTGTAACAATGATATATGAGATAAGCCTACCATTCAGTTATCGCTTCACATAGAAATTTCAAATTTAAAGTAGAGGTATAGGATTGAAATATACGTGATTTTATTGAAACGTTCCTAACCTAATCCTACAGGGCGAGTCAGAAGTGCCGACTTTTTTATAGAAAATTGCACCTTGTCCATTTTCATCAGCTTAAGAATTTTTTCAGAATACTCATCACAAAAATGTATGGATTGTTGATATTCGTCCACTAGATGGAGCTGAAATCGAAAAAGTTTAATATTCGAATCGAACAATTCGAATGTAGTGGGTATGGTGTAGGGATGGATTCATACACATATTTCTGTCTTTTTAGTACAAAATAATAATAATAATAGTAATAATAATAATAATTACAAAATAATATGTATTTACTTCCAAATAAAAAGAATAAATAGTTCACAAAAAGAATAAAATTCGAAACGTAAATGAATTATTAACCGATAGGTAATTAAGAACTGACTTCTAATCATAAAATATAAATTCTGGTGAATTTTATGGACGAATAGACCAAGCCACATGAACACATATTGATTAGAAGTTTGATTTTATGGAGGACATTCGGCTCCTGAATTGAATTTTGTGGGTTTGTAAGCTTCCACAGTCTGAAAATGAGTTAATGTGAGATCAAGATAATCTATAAAAGTGTAGAAGGGCAAATGAGTAAATTGGTGCAACAGGAAGTAAACTTTACAAACTGAGAGTTTATGAAATATAATATCCAAATTAGCTTTTCACAGTGGCTCTTCATGTGTCGGTAGTGATCAAGTCAGCGACTATAATTGATTTTTAGTAGAATGTTGTTATTATCCCAGAAAGTAAATTCACTGATTTGCAGCTCATTCATTATATTGTTAAAACATGTAAGTATCATTCATATTACGAAGAAGTAGTGATTTTACATAATCTGAATATTTCTGGGAAGACTCAGTTTATTTATCAACTGAAAGGGACAATAATTTGAAAAAAATCGTGGGCTTCGACATCTGAATAATCCAAAAGAGACACAAAATGATGATGAATGATGAACCAGAAAATTAAGAAGATATGTTCAATTTTTAAAATCTGAAGCCACTGCCGATAATGAAAATAATGAAATTTTGCAGTTTAAAAACGAAAAATCTGAATAGCTGAATTCTGTTTGGTTACTGTAAAGAAACACCCTTATGATTTTATCCCTATATCAATCAAATTTGATTGAATAAAAATGGTACTTCTACTCAGTCAAGGCTTCCACGAATGGATCTCAACGTACAGAAATTAAATACTGGGTTTTATAAGGCTCACACACGATATATGAAGGGTTACGATCATGAGCTACATGCACAGAACTCATAATAATATATCTTACGACTAGAAGGAGCATATCCTATTGTTCTGTGCCTAAAATTGGACAATACCTGGGGAACAGCATGGGGGTCAAATTTAATTGATCACAGAGGTACGTCGTTACTTGACGATGTGAAATAATAAAAACAGTAGCTGTTACGTAGGTCCGCAACATTTAGAAATTCGTTTGCAAACAAAGCAGTGTTGCCAGAAAGTGGATTGACAAAGGGGTAGTTTGCATCAATTTATTGTTTATGCTTGCATCTTGCATTGCAATTTGGATTTACTCTTTATTATTGATTGTGTTTCATATTGATTGTTATTGAGTTTTTGTGTATTGACTATTTTATTGACAATGAAGTGTTTCGTTCGCACCTGTAATAATTCCTGGAGGAAAGGGAAAAAACCAGATAATATTACTTTTCATAAGTAAGTACTCGAAAAGGTTCAAGGTATCTGAACTATAAAATGGAGTTTTCAGGTTCACCAAATCTAATTATAAGGCTTGGCTCGAATGCTTGGGTGTAGACTCGAATTTACCATGGCCCAAACATAGTAAAGTTTGTTCAACTCATTTCACGGAAAATTGTTTCATAAGGACGCCACATACCACAAGACTGAAGCCTAACTCACTTCCAACAAATCAGATACCTAGACCGCTGACCATCATGCCAGCGACACAGGAAATCACTGATTCTACCACAGAGACCTTGTCGTCTCCAGAAAATTTGTATGTGTCTGATAAACAAAGCGATTCCTTGGGTATAAAGAGATCGAACCTCAAGAGACGACGATTGGATTTGAGGTAATTATTTTTCAAGGATTTCATTGAGTCAAGTTTTTGATATTTTTCCATATTCTTAGTTGATCAAACTATTTCGCTTTTCCAGACTTTTCACAGTTATAGGTAATGCAATTAATTGATTTGCATAAATAAGATGAAAATTTAAAATCAATTGTTTTTAGTTCTAGCATGGAAAAGGTTCAAGCAGATACTTCCCAGATGAAGAATCGAACCAAGAAACTAGCAACAAAATATTATAATTTGAAGAGAACAGTTAAAAGACTGAATCAAAAAGTTCAGTCACTGTCATCAGTTGTGAATATTTTGAAAAAAAAACAGCTCATTTCAGATATGGCATCCGAGCATATATCAAAATCTTTTTCTGCAGTTCCAAGACAGTAGTTCTGGCACGCATTCTGAAAACTAGAAGAAGTAATTGCATATCCCGGTCAAAGTATCCTCCAGAGCTAAAGGATTTTGCAAAGACTCTCTTATTTTACTCAAGAAAAGGATATGATTTTGTACGTAAAACATTTAACTTATGTCTTCCTCATCCAGCTACAATCCGAAAAATCTATAGTGGAATAGAATGCAGACCTGGTTTTACTGGATCTTCATTTGATGTTCTGAAACTAAAAGCTGAAGAGTATCGTTGCCTGAACAAAGAGTTGATATGTTCACTAATAATTGATGAAATGGCTATAAAAAAACAAATCATCTCAGATGGTCGAACTTCATATGGTTATATCGATATTGGAAATGAAAATATTGATGATCTGACAGAGCCAGCTACTGAAGCTTTAGTTTTTTTGGTAGTTTGTTTGACTGAACATTGGAAGCTGCCAATAGCATATTTTTTGATAAATTCTTTAAATGGCCAGGAAAAAGCAAATTTAGTTAAGGAAGCTCTCATAAGACTTGATAATGCTAATGTTAAAATTTCATCTATTACTTGTGATAGGCCAACAGTTAATATGAAGATGTTGAAGGAGTTAGGATGCAATATGAACCTTAGTGGAATGAAAACCTACTTTTCTCATACCAATGATGAGGCATCAAGGGTTTATGCCATATTAGATGCATGTCACATGTTAAAACTAATGAGGAATGCATTATCCGAACTTGGAAAATTTCATGATGACGACAATAAATTAATTGAATGGAGGTATATTGAAATGTTGTATGACTTGGAATATAGCGAGACTTTGTCTGCAGGGAATAAACTGAAAAAAAGTCATATGGAGTGGCGAAGACAAAAAATGAAAGTGAGTACAACTACTGATCATTCCAAAACTTTGAATTTTTTTTTCTGAAATAGTCACTCAATTCAAGTATATTTATAGCTCTAAAAAAGACAGACTCTGAAAAATAAATAAAAATCTCTTTTCACAATTCACAAAAATCATCTTGAATATGTATTATTATTTGCTTATGTAAAAATATACCACACATTTTAATTAAATTTTGAATATTTCCAGGTGAGACTAGCTGCCCAAACTTTGAGTAGTAGTGTAGCTGATGCCCTGGAATTCGTGATGAAAGATATGCAGCTCCCACAATTCCAAGACGCAGGCCCAACCATTAGATTTATCAGAATAATAGATAGGTCATTTGATATTCTGAATTCTAGATCTCCAGTTGCCAAGGGTTATAAAGCACCACTAAAAAAGTCCACACATCATATGTGGGAACCATGTTTAAAAAAGACCATTGAATACCTTAAAATGTGTACATTGGATGGTAAACAATTGATGACTTCAACACCAAGGAAAACACCATTTGTAGGCTTTATTGTGTCTCTTTCATCAACGATAGGTATTTTTGATGAATTTGTCAAAAGTGATAGAATTCAATACCTATTAACATATAAGTATAGTCAAGACCACATTGAGCTTTTCTTTTGTAGTGTTAGGTGAGTTTTTAATTTAATTAATCTTTATTACTGCAAAATCAACAAGAAACAGCACATTGAATTCACAAAGTAAACTTCATTTAAAACTAGAATACAACTTAGGTAACCCATTTTGCTTTCACAAACATCTGCATATAAATTATATATGGCAAATCACCTCGAGAGCCATCATCAGCTGTTGAAATTGTAGTAAACTTTATTTTTCAGGTACTCTATTGATAGAGTCTGAATTTTTCTAGGTTATTGATGATTTTTATATAGATAATTTTTTAGAGATTGTTATGCTTTCATGGCTGTACACTGCTGCCCTTTCTCAACATATGATGATGTTCATTTGTGCTTCTCTATTATAGATATGTTTCACTTGGAAATTTTTATGAAATTCAATAAGTATACCTTGCCTGGGAAATATATAAAGAATATCCCTAATAGCACCATGAAGTCCGATGGTAATCCATAGGACATCCTCTCAGGACATTCGGGACGTCCTTAGGATGTACAAAATTGGTACCGCGGACGTCCATTGGACATCCGTGGGAAGCACCAATGTCTCGACTTCTCACCAAAATTGGACGTTCTATAAGGATATCCAATGGACATCCACCTGGGATGTTAATCGGACGTCCCCGAATTACATCAATCGAAAGTACATCTTGGACGTCCTTAGGACGTGCAATATTGGTACGTCCTTAGGACGTGCAGTATTGGTACCGCGGACGTCCATTGGACATCCGTGGAAAGCACCAATGTCTCGACTTCTCACCAAAATTGGACGTTCTATAAGGATATCCAATGGACATCCACCTGGGATGTTAATCGGACGTCCCCGAATTACATCAATCGAAAGTACATCTTGGACGTCCTTAGGACGTGCAATATTGGTACGTCCTTAGGACGTGCAGTATTGGTACCGCGGACGTCCATTGGACATCCGTGGGAAGTACCAATGTTTCGACTTCTCACCAAAATTGGACGATCTATGAGGATATTCAATCGACATCCACCTGGGATGTTCATTGGACGTCCCCGAATTACATCAATCGAAAGTACATCTGGGACGTCCTTAGGATGTGCAGAATTATCACATGTGTTTGTTCCTACATCTCTTTCAGGACTAAGATTATGATATTGTTGTGGATTACTGGAGATAACAATTTGGATGGAACCAGATTTACTTACTAGGTAAGCTCAGCACTCTCCCAGAGTCATTCAATTCGGTTTTGTACATGTTTGAAGGATACACACAACTCTACTTGTCTTACGGAAACATCTTTTTCAAAACAGTGTTGAATAGGTTAGTAATAACTATTGAATAGTATAACAAAACTTTTATTTCCATTTAAAGATATAACTACACTGAATGAACACAAAATAACTAACAGAACAGTCACTAAACTAATTAATCACAAAAGACGATAGAAAAGCCGCCATAGCTGGTAAATACTCAACAATTGTCTGTCAATTCGTCAACACTTCACTTGAACACAGAACACAGAACACAAAACACAGAAAACAACTTTATGCACGGAATCCATACATAGAGGAATTGTTCGGTTTCAATCCGTATACGAACTAGAGAGACAAACATAAATTTTTTATTTTCATTGTTGTGAAACAGTGAATCTTATTGGCATAAGCACAAACTCGAGAATATGGCCCCTGATTACCTCAATGATAGTGAAAAGGGTTTTATTTCAGATGGGTTGTTTTCGCTGTAATGTTTAGCCCTATTGTAAATATGCGATCCATTTTATACCTCTTCTGTAAAATCACTAGCTGGGATGTATTCTTTGGATGGATGCACCTAGGAAACATTCCGAAAAATGTTCAATCCAGGACATCCCAAGGAAGTCATCGCTAGGACATTTTCTGAAATTCACTGATTGGGATGACGTCCGATGAACATCCATCAAGGACGTTCCAGAATGTACCCGTACCAGGACCAACATAGGAAGTCCTTTCGAAGACATGCCAAATACATGCCAACCAGGACATCCAATGGATATCCTAGAAAATTCTACAAAATATATCCGAACCAGGACATCCCAAGGAAGTCCTCGCAGGGAGATATTCTAAGATTAACCAGTTGGGACGTCCAATATTCATTCATGCGGGATGTTCCTAAATGTCCCGTACCAGGACAACTATGGGACGTCCTTTCAAAGACATGCCAGAATACTTACTAACAAGGACGTCCGATGGATGTCCTAGTAAACATTACAAATTATATCCGACCCAGGATATCCCAAAGACGTCCTCGCAGAGACGTTTTATACAATGTACCGATTGGGACATCCATAGGAAGTCCTTTGGGGAAATTCATGAAAATGCACTGAATCGGACGTCCCATGGACAATGATTTTAAGTCCCGGACATTCGGACATGATTTGTACCAAATATGGACGTCCCTGGGACATAGTGTGCTATTAGGGATATTTCTCATAAAGGTAGGCTTTTATATGCTCAATAACGCTAGAAAATATGTGTAACATTGTTGTTTTTATTATTTTATTGTATTTTGTATTCACAATTCAGGTATTCTCTTTAATAAAGTGTATTATTTATTGCAGGAGTCATAATGGCTGGAATAATGATCCAAATGCCCTGCAGATGCAGCATACATACAAACGTCTGTTATTTCATGCCCAAGTAAAAGGAGTTGGTGGTAATTGTGAAGCAATAGATTCTACGACAATACTTTCATTACCCAGTAATAGATCTTCAAAATATCAAACTGACAACTTCGACATTGATTTTTCTTTGGCTCGCAAGTATAATATAGACATTGTACCAGAATATGAAGATCATGATTACGAAATGGTATACTCTCCATCATTATCAGAATACAGTGAAAATGTAGTCACTTATATTTGCGGCTATGTCATTCGTATGATAAGGAAGAATCTGAAATGCCCTGATTGTTTGGCAGCTATTCAAGATCTCACAAAGTCATCTGAATTTGATCAGGAGGAAAGATAGGGGTTCAATATCAACTGGTCTCCTGTGGCCATCTGAAGGACTAATTGTAATTTGCATGAAGTGTGAGTTTTATGTACGCAGATTACTCTCTATTACCAATAATAAAGTACCGAGAGAAAAGGGCTATATTGATAATCTGGCTAACTCAATAAGCCAGTTTTACTACAGTAAAAATATTTTTCCTACATTCTTACTTATTAAAACCATATGTTTGAGTTACTTGAAAATTCGATTTTTCAATTTAAGCAAAAAACAGACAGAAGTTTTAGTAGGTAGTCGAATCAGGCAGACTTTCAACTAGTTGATACTATTTAACAATCAGTAACACCAATTACTGAATGTTTCCACTTGATACTGAGACTGCTGTGTATTCATATTCATAGTTTTTTTTTATTTAAAGTTTTGAGAATTTTAGTCCTGATCAAAAATAAATTCAACTATCGTATATCGCACAATTGACTTCCTCTGATCTATTTAGTACTGTGTGGAACTATAGAAGCAAATACATTAGGTATCCATTTTGTATTTTGAATGTTTTGCCCCAATTTCAAATATTGCATAATGCTCTGTGTTTATGTTTGAGACCTTGGTCACCACTTTAAATTGGTGAAATAACTTTACAAAACCAAGGTTCTCAATATGCTAGCTGAAGGAAATCATTTATGCTATTTAGAAATTCTACTATGATATTTCATGATAGTGTTTCACACTGTTATGTAATATACATATATGTTATATATTCTGTAAATTGTACATTTTAATTTCAGAGTCTGAGATTTTTATTTAGTTTTAATAAATTCTTATAATTTGACTAACAATATTTTATTTTTGTACATACGTTGCAAATTATTCTTATTATATATAAAGGATATTTTCCCTGAAAAAATATGGTAAAATACAATTCAGAATCCATTTGAAAAATTACATAGTGAATTGAATTCAAAGACAAATTATAAATATTTTCAATAGTAGGTAAGTCCTGTTAATTATTTTACATATAATAATTTTTTCTACCATGTCAGAAACTTTTATATGTATGAAAATAAAATTATGTATTTCCTGACAGGTCCTCATTATTACTGTTTGGCGATAATATACAAACAACATTTTCTGTGACTTCAAAGTAATTTTAATAAAACGCATGATCAATTTTTTTTTATTTATTTCCCATATGTACACATGAAGGTCCATCACTTCACTATTGTATTTCTGCTTTTTCAACATTTATTGAAATTTTAGTCAGTTGCAGTTGAACGTATAAAAGTCGCAACTATAAGTTAAAGACAAATTACGAATAGCATTGGAACATTCATAGTAAGCAAAATAATTTTTGATAATTTACATTTCTGTTGAGATCACTTCTCAAATTTACAAGACGAATATATTCAAATATCAATACCCACGCCCCATCTTCAAGATACGCCTATTCAATTTACGACGCCGCTGCACGGGGTACATTACAGTGTTGCTAAGAACGCATGTTTTGTCCGGCCGCCATATTTGATGCTCCTTCTAGTCGTAAGATATATTATTATGAGTTCTGTGGCTACATGATGTCAATTATTGGCCAACCGATGTCATTTCGAAACCTGTTCGCTCCACAAATCATAACAAAGAAAGGGTTTCAATTCTTCTTGAGAGTGTGTAATTTTCCATTTTCTGACTTTTTCCATGAAATGAGATTCATAACTGGAGAAACATTATGTAATTATGTGGATATGAAAATGTCGCCAGTTCCATTCAGAGGACGGTTGATTATGAAGCAATATTTCCCAGAAAAGCCTATCAGCTGTGGAATAAAACTAGTCAATCTTTGCTGTGCAAATTAACATACCTACCTACCTACATGAAATTTGAAAATACATTCTATGAAATAACGTGTTTCTGATCAGTCGCAACAAACATAGTGTTGTTTTTGTCTGATAAACTTTCATATTCCAGAAGAAGACCCATTGCTGATAATTTTGATAGTCGTGGATCGCTGGATACCAAACTTATTGGTAAAAGAACTCACTATATCATCATTTTTCAGGCACTAAGAAAGAGTACTTATAACTAACGAAATCAAAAACAAAAGTTACCTCGTAATTTGTGTCATTTAGTGGAAGGTTAAATAGGATATATTCGGTCTCAATACCAAACACCGTCAAATACGGTATCAATGAGTCAAAGCTTCTGTAGATGTTTCTGATGTATCTGGCTATAATTAGCTACTTAGAAATGCAATGAATTTATTTAAAAAAAAAATAGCAATAGAACTACTCATTTTCGATATAACGCTAGATCACGCTAAAATAATAGAGTCTATCAAAAATCACAACTCCTAGTGTAACCCAAGAACAAGATACACCTCAATCAGTTATAAAAGATCATTGAATAAATTCCATCGTCTGCTCTAACAGAACGAAATGCCGTGAGAGTCAAAAAACATTTTTACCCAATTTTTCAATAGTGAAATGACTTACAGATTTTTCTGAAAAATTCATTTCATTTTGAACATTATCCATATAGTAATAGACTGTAGGCCTACCTCACAATCCTTACATTTACAGTCTTGCACTAGTCTGCTTTCGGTGTGGTAAAATATTCTTACATGTTTTGAGGTGAATCAATACCATTACCTCTCCATCTCTACTATATTAATTGTGTCGTGAAGTTCACTATCATTTATACAGTGTTCGACAGAACCCTTCCCCTTTTGTAATATTTGAACCAGAAAGATAAAGAATTGAATCAAAATGGAGTTGAAATGGGAATGGATTTTCACAATAACTTGAAATTTTAAAATTTGCCTGCAACGTACCCAACTTCCAATTTAAACTTTCTAAGTCGATGATGCTCCATTCGGTGCATATAAAACATCGATACCGTTCTCTTCTCAACCATATTCACAAACGATTCATGTGTTCATTCATCACGTACAAGAAAATTTCGAGTTCAATATGACCTATATTCTGTATCACCCAAGTACAATGACAAAGTTTTAAGATATACCAATTTGAGATTAAATGTTTTCATATAGATTACCACGATCCCTTTGTAGAAAAAGTGTTTGAAGCAGCCGTAGTAGAGGTGCAAAATCGGCGGTCATTATGACCGCTATGGCACCACAGGAAAGTATCGAAACGGTCATAATGTGTTAAGGAAATACGACCATATAAGTCACATTTATAGAGACATGAATATTTTGGACTTAGAACAGTTATTCATAAAATTAATCTTTCTGAAAACCCTCCCTATCCCCTGAACAAGTTAATGAAACTAGGTGATTACCACAATTGTTCAACTAGGAACGGAGATCTGTATAGTATTCCAAAACACATATCGACGCAATTCCAACGTAGCTTCTTCTATAATGAGGTCAAAATTTTCAATTCAATTCCTGTGCATATTAAAATCCACAGAATCTTTCACATTTTCAGAAAACGAATAAAATTCTGGATTCTGTCAAACAGAACAATCGCTTGAAAAATCGATGAAATTAAATTAATTCTCTCAATGTTTATTTTTGTTGTTCTTAATTTTGTAATCTTTATATTACAATAAATATTAAAAATTTGAAAAAATCTCTTCAAACACTGATGGTTACAAGGAAGAGTGGCATCGGCCGAATGTCACCAGCCTGTCTACAGTTATATAATTGAAAAAAAAACGGAAATGTTTTCAAAGCAAATCCCAAAATTTCTGCTAACTCGAAAAAATAACAAAAATTTTGTTCTTGAGGAGAGCTTTATTTTGCAATCTCTTGTGTCAAACAGAAAACTTATTTTTTCATCAATTTGTTTTTTTTCTATTGAAGTCAGTATCGGGATTTTCAAAAAAGTTTTGAATAATGGTTGCAAATGAAGATGTCCTCACATACAATGTTTTCATCAATTTGCAACCTCGCCTGCAACACAGAAATGAGGGTTGAATAAAAAAAAAACGTATCTGTACTCTACTAATAAAAGCAAAAGTTCTGCAAACTTTCGAAGTGTTGAAAAATGAAAATGAAATGAAAATGGAAATGTTTGTTTTATAAAAAAATAATTATTAGGTCTACGTTCTCGAAAAATGTTCCAAAAGTTCTTCAAACTCGAAAAGCCCGACGAGTTTGAGGGCGCAGCATGAACCGAAGTACCCTCAAACGTTGCGAGTGCTTTTAAGGCACTCGTACAAGTGTATCATACGCTATTTTTCATTATGCCTCCATCGTGACTTCAAAAACAATGCTGGAAATGAATTTCAGATGAAGAAAATGACCTTTATTTTTCAATAGATCTAATCAAGTAGGTATTGAACATTGATGACACGTATTGTTGACACGAAGACTTATTTGATATTGCATATATATGATGAAACTGGGAACTTTCCGTTGTTATCTAGGTACAACGTGTCTAGCACAGCATGTTTTACTATCGAAGATGCGCCTGCCTTGCCTTGCTGACAAGGATTATGATGCAGCAATAACAAAAAATAACTAAAATAATGTTCTTGAGAAGTGTTTCAATTTGAAACCTCGCATCAAACAGAAAATTTTTGTTTTTTTATTTTTTGTTTTAAATAAAGGTGCCTAATGAAGATATTCTCACGGACAATGTTGTCATTAACTTCGCTACATCATAGTATTTTGTCCCCTCGCAATTTTCAAAATTGTTATAAATCAAGAAAACGATTCTCACGTGTCGATAACATTTCAGTCTTTCATGAGAATTCAGTGGAATTTTTTCAAGCGACACCACTATTGGAGTATGGAAGTCGAGCGGAAAGGTAAATTAAAATAAGTATTCAATTTCAATAGATACACACCTGTAATGCACAAAAGATCTAATAGGTCCAAGTGATTGACTCACTTGTACAAATTAAACTGGAGTTGTAATACGATCTTACAAATTTTTATACGTCAGCAACGTTTCTGTCTGATGGTGAAAATTATGTACTTGCGAGATTAACTATAACGTGATGATTTCAAATGAAAAATGATGTCGTTTTGTAATGCGGAAAAAATCAATGTCTCGAATAGTGTCTTAGCAGAATAAATATTTGAATGTATCAAAATAGTTTAACAGAAGAAATAAAATATTGTACTCTTTCGATTTTTGCATGCGAAAATGTTGAATTGAATTTAATTCGCTGATTAGTTGAAAGCAGGATGAATAATAAGTACCAAATTTGTTAGTGGGTAGCCGTATCATGTTTCGAATGCAACTGTCTGCAAACCATATGTTGGTGAAATTCTCTGTTTATCAATTATTATGATGAAATATAAGATGAACAATTATGAGAGTTTTCTTAACAAAGCACAAATTAGCCCTCAGTATACACCTTATGTACCCAAACAATAACAAAACACCGATATGGAATGAATCAGTTCCAATCAACCAGTACAGAATGTAACAGATATACGCGATGGATAATCAAGTATTTAACTGGACCACTGTAGAATGATCCCTTCATAGTGTTCCACTCTTACTTTGCGCGATTTCTAACGTTTCAACGAGCCATAATATAAATTAATATAATTAATTTTCGTGAATGATTTATTCATATGCAACCACGATGAAAAACTTTTGTAATCATCCCAATGCTTCGGTGTTTTGAAAATGTGTGGTAGAGCTCCATTGTATCTCGAAGTGGAGTGGTATGATATCGCCCCCTTAGTGCAACAACTAGATAACTCGAAATTTATGCATTTTGAGTTATCCAGTTGAAGCTGTCCTATTTTTCATGCTATTTTCAATGCAACAACTAGATATCTTGTACGAGCAACCAAACTTGTTTAAAGAGTGACCAGAAATAGATAACTCCGAAAATGCACATTCCATAACTAGACAACTTGAGATATCTAGTTGTAGCACTGGCATTATTGAGTTACCCACCGGCGCCGGCACCTTCTTGGTCTCTATCTCTATGAGATGTCTAGTTGTGTGCTTGAAACAACAGGTGGATTTCTGTGCTTCTGAATTGGTTCTACAGTGTTTTTCAAACGGTGTTAATGCAATAATGACGTCAAGGGGTAAAAAGATTTTGGAAATGCTGCGTAGTCAATCCGAAAATGTCGCAGGTATGTCAAAATCTATTTAAATACATTTCAAATCAGATTTAATTCATAATGTGAGGTTATGTCATTATTTTCATGAACTTTGCGGAAAAAGTGCCCCTTTAATCGCTTACTTCACGAACTAAAGTTGCACTTCTAACCCCTAGGAATTTTGTTAATCGCTAGAGATTAGAAATTCCTCTTAAGTCCTTGGAATCAAGTATTGAAACACTAATGTTTTTTATCCTTTAATGGTTTTTAACTGTTTTGCCTTTATTTATTTCCCAAAGTGCAAAAAAGGCGTATATACTACTACTTTTGCTTCAACTAAGCCTCAGAACACGTATAATAGGGAAAGAAATCTAACTTTTTTTTTTCAATTATAGATGTTGGTTCTTCCCTAGATATGCCAAAATCAGGAGAAAATGTGGAGAATGATATTCCAGGTGAGTTTTTTTAATTATTGTTTTAAGTTTATTACATATTGTTTTTTCTACTATCTATTTCAGTTTACTGTTAAAGCGTGTTTTTAGGGTCTTTTTAACTATTTTCTTTTAATATTAACTACTTGTGCTCTCTACAAGATATTTCATTGTTTCAGATGACAATAAGCCCGGTCTCAGCGTTCCGCGTTCACCTTCATTAGACAGAGATTCAAATATTGAACTATATTCACCCGATCACTCAGAATATGTTCCAAGTTCTTCAAGTGAAACATCTGAAGAAGAATTAGGTACTGAAGCAGACATTCAGCTCGAAGGTATGGAAGAAATTCCTGTTAGAACAACAAATACAAGAAAAAAGAAAAGGAATCCGGATAGCTGGAAAAGAAATATTAGGAAAAAAAGAATACAGCATGGAGAAGCTTACCTTTCTAGTAGAGGAAAATTCGTCCCAGGGGTTTCGATGAAAGATCCTTGCACTGCAAAATGTAGGAAAAAATGCGGAGAAAAGTTAACCAACGATGCTAGACTCAAGATTTTTCAAACATACTATCGGCTTGATTCATATGAACGAAAAAGGGATTTTATACATAGTAATACGGAAAAAATTCTAAAGAAATGGACAACCAAGGAGAATTCCAAACGCCAATACACGATAAATTTATTTTTGCTTACCAGTGGAGGAAAAACACAAATTTGTAAGACTATGTTTATAAATACTTTGGGTATACGAAAAGGAGTGGTAGATATTGCAATGCAGAATCGAAGAGAAGAGAACATTAGTGCACCTGATCAAAGAGGCAAAGGTCCAAAGAAAGCCACACCTCCTGAGACTTTACAACATGTAAGAAACCATATTGAAAGGTTTCCCGTAATGGCTTCGCATTATTGTCGCGAAAAAACTCAAAGGAAATATTTAGCGTCTTATCTTAATATTACTATAATGTACACAATGTATAAAGAGGATTGCATAAAAAAAAATTTATCATCATTCGTAAGTTCGTCGATGTACAGAAAGATATTTTGTGAAGAATATAACCTGGGTTTCTACCGTCCGAGAAAGGATCAATGCCGTATATGTATGAATTACAATATACCCGGTAGTATCAAAACAGAAATTACAGAAGCTAATCATAAAACACACCTTGCTGCCAAAGATAGGGCCAGGGAGGAAAAAAGTTCCGACAAGAAATTAGCTGAAACCTCCAACAAAAATATTTTATGTTGCAATTTTGATCTCCAACAAGTTCTCATGGTGCCTAATGACCCGTCAAACAATGCGCTATTTTATAAACAACGTTTGAAATCATTCAATTTTACTATTTACAATGTTGTTTCTAAACAAGGGCACTGCTACATGTGGAATGAAGTTGAAGGTAAACGAGGGAGTTGTGAAATAGCTAGTTGCCTTTACACCTACTTCAAATCATTACCTGAAAATATTAAATACATTATTTGCTATAGTGATAGATGTGGAGGCCAAAATCTAAACAAATATGTGGCAGCTATGTGTTTAACTGCAGTTCAGGAAATTCCACACTTGCAAACCATCGACCTAAAATTTCTTGTCGTTGGTCATAGTGAGATGGAGTGCGACTCCATGCACTCTGCTATATCTACGGAACTAAAAAGAGTTGGAAAAGCAAACTGACCTGAGGATTGGAAAACTATAGCACGCTCTGCAAGAAGAAGAGGTGATAAACCCTATTCAGTTCACGATGTTAGACATAATCAAATTCTTGATTGGAAAACTTACGCAGACCGAAACTTAATATTTAGAAAAGAAGATGAAAGCCGAAAGTTGGTTGGTTGGCAGAAAATGTGCTGGTTAAACTTTTCAAAATTAACACCATTTATTATTAAGTTCAAAGAAGATTTTGATAAGGAGTTCAGACGATTAAATTGCAATCGTAAAACACGCATATCTTCTGCAAATGGCAAACTAGAGCCTTTGTATCACAGTCAACTACCTCTTAAAAAAGCAAAATATGACGACTCAACGTCTCTTTTTAAAATGAATCCTCCGGCACTCCCTAGCGAGTATACAGCATTTTATCAGAGTCTCCCATTCCAAGGAGAGACAAGGCTTCAAAACACGGAAGCTTCCGACAGTGATGTCACTGATATTGATATTTAAGTCATGTTAAGTGTTGGAATATTTTGTGTTTTATTTTTTGAACCATTTGTTTTGATTTTTTATTCCAAATAGAGTTGTATTTAGTAAGTGATTTGCGTTTAATTGCTAGTGGTTATAAATAGATAACTTTACTTTTTTGCCTAGATTTTCAGCAACAACTAGATATCTCAAACTTTTGATCAAATTCTGAAAGTTACAAAACCTGATTGTCTCCAAAATTGACAATTCATTATTTGATATGCAACATATCTGTATGAATATTAAATATTTTTGACTACTTAACGGTTGTATTTTTTTTTATGTCTTGAAACTTTAAAATCGATTTTCTCAAAACTATGATTTTCAAGTTATCTAGTTGTTGCACTAAGGGGGCGATATTACGAAGTAGAAAAAATCACCACAATTTAATATCGTACTTCACTCCACTCCACTCCATATCACCTAACTTATCAATTTACGATATTAAATGGTGGAGATAACTTTGAGTTTTTCTACTCCGTAATATTAGAGGTATCGTCGAGGAAAATAATTTGATGAAAAAGTGATGCGATTTTCAGACATGGTTGCAAATGTACAACACATTTTTTAAACGAATTACAATGGGAAACTAAAACAAATGAGACTGAGGTTCCGTGACATTAACAAGGTTGCAAACTTAATTCATGTTTTAAAACATTATTGCTAGCTTCCTAGTTTGAAGAATGTTTGTCGTATGCATTGCAAAAATACACCAATAAAATGTTTTTTGCCATTTCAACAATGTTCCGTTCTTAGCCGACTTCTGCGAAATTTTATACTTAGTTTGTTTTCATTGATGTACTAACATACTACTGAAGTTTGAAAACTTTTGCATTTAATGTGAATTGATTGTCTATATCTAGTGGCCTATGATGCGGGTGGACGTCCATATAAGTGTAATACATATCGAGTGTACTATCATTACATTACTGTTTCATCAAGCAGCTTATTCAAGGCATAAAAGTTATCAGTGCATGTTCAAAGGTTGCGACATTAGCAGCTTTTATTAAAACTATACTTACTTATAGCAATATGAGCAGACATGGCTATTTTGTCCAAACTAAGAGCCCATATCCTCAGATTGTGAACTCTTCTAACACCTTCAATGCCCAGTAGAATATTCATCACATCTTCGAAATCAATCCCCTTTGGCAATGCTTCCATAAGGACCAATAAAGCATCTTTTATAATTGCGAACGTTGTTATTAGCACCAAGACCGAAAATATAAAGGTACATATTGGATCTACTATCATCCAATCACTCTGAAATGGAAAACATGAATTCATGGTCAATACTCAGTTGTTATTTATCTACGGTAATTGCTATGTTTCAGTATGAGTTACATGTAAACATCCCATATATGTCAGTAAAATGTAAGTAAGATCTATTTATTGTAAATCGCTTCATCTGCGTCTGTTGCCTAGTAGAAGTTGTGTTTATAATTTGACATTTTTATTTCCTAAGAAGCATCTGAACAGAGAAAATGGAATTTTTACTAGGTATATTCTTTAAATATGAGTATCAATGGGAACTCATTTCTATAAAATTTGCAGCACCGGCAGTTTTATGATTGGAGAGAAATTAGGATGTGAAGCAAGTTTACTCATTGTGCTGACGAACTTCTCAGATGAAGACGATGAGAGAGCACATATGGCACGTTTAAAGTTTTCAAGTACATTCCTTTCCATGCATTAAGCATAAATGGTAGATACCTACTTTCCAGTACAAAAAAATTGGGAGTCCGTCATTGTGTGCCAAATACTCCAATGCGAAATAAAAATGTTGCTCATTTAGGAGACTTTGAACATTTCTCATATTCCCAAGCCGTCATTTACAAATATAGGAAGTGAATCGTTTTATGACAGAAGCCCCAATTCGCCAAATCAATTTAAATTTATACTTTCATCTGACAATTTTATATTCCTACCTATATTTATAGTTGTTCGACCATCAGTACCTATCTATTAGCAAAGGTGATACGGCATTTCAATTTAACTTTTGTGTTTTTGAATCCATAGTTGCTATATGTAGGTAATTAGTTGTCGCCAAGAGGATTTCCATTATAGGCTGTTAGAAAAGTAGATGTAGGATCACAGAAATGGTAGATGTACCTATCAGAGAGTTGGGATACATATAGGTAATTTGAAAAATTCCCACGAAAATTGCTTCATTTTATAAATTGGTTAGCCCTGGAAAATACAACTGTCACCGCATATGCGGTCGCTGATTTGTCGGTTTTAATGTAATATGGATAATATGATAAAATCTGGTAATCTCAATGAAAATTTTGAGGAGAGTAGGTCTGAAAAGATTTAATTTTCAGTAATTAAACAAATAACAATGATTCAAATATGCTTTTCGACATTGCATTTCGACCCTGCAAGAAACAATATGTTGCTCTGTTTATGCCACAACCATTTAACTGATATAGCCAAAAAAAAATAATTAAAATTCATGAAGGAAGACGTTTTCTCGGAATATTTTGAGAATGAATCTCAAAATCATCCAAAATCTTCCAATCAATGCACTTAACACATTTGTATATATCATCATTATGGGCCGTGGTGGCCGTGGTGGTAGAGCGTTCGCCTTTGGAGCGAAGGGTCGAGGGTTCAAAGCCTCTCATGGTCATCGGTCTCGTGCATGGCATCACACGTTAAAAGGTAAGGGCTGCGTCTTCCCTAGGTCACACAAGTCTCTCGAAGACTTCCGAGGGTTGCGCGTAGGGGTGCAATCGGTTGACGGAAATAACAATTTTATAACAATAACAATCAATTACTCATATCACAGAGGAAATTTCCCTGATTTCCTGAAAACTTCAGCTGTCATCCCAATTCACAAAGGTGGAGATTTAGATGATCCCTCGAACCTTCGCCCAATCTCCCTCATTCCAACTATAGCCAAACTCATTGAAAAACTGGTGAAAATACGTTTAACCGACTTCCTAAAACGCCACAACATATTAAGTGAAAATCAGTTTGGTTTCCAAAACAGTAAAAATACCCACGATGCCATTTTTTCATTTCTATATGATATGTATTCAAAGTTGAATTCCGGTAATGTAGCTGCTGCGGTATTTTGCGATTTGTCGAAGGCATTCAACTGTGTTGCCCATAAAATCTTTTTGAGAAAACTCCACCAGTATGGTTGCATAGGAACCACGTATACATGGTTCGAATCATATCTATCAGATAGGAATCAAATGGTGAGAATAACGTAACTATCTGGAAAGAAGGAAATAAAGTCCGGAGTGCCTCAAGGTTCGGTTCTTGGTTCCATTCTGTTTTTATTATACATTAATGACCTGACCTCCTTAAACATATCTGGGAAATTCCCACTATTTGCGGATGACACCACGATACTATGGAACAGCAATAACTCTAACACCTTACCCAACTCAATATCTACTGATAAGAAAAAGAAATTAAGGAATGGTGTGATGCAAATTTATTATCCTTCAATACAACAAGAACAAATGTCATTTCATTCAGATGTACTCTTGAAGACCTTCCAGTCAGTGATAATGAGAACAAGTCTATAACTAAGTTTCTAGTTATCAATATTGATGATAAGCTCAAATTTGACGGGCATATCAAGCACCTTAAAAGTAAAATCTCGTCCGGGTTTTATGCAGTGAGGGTAACTTCATTGAATCTGGGATCTAAAACAGCCAAAACTGTGTACTACGCCCTGATAGTCTCATTTACGCTATGGAATACCTTTTTGGAGAGTTTGTAATTTATCTGTACTTCAATCAGTCCTAGTACTGCAGAAAAGGACCATAAGGTATATGTGTAATATTAAACCTCGAGATTTATGTAGAAACAAATTTGTTGGAGAAAAAATATTAACGGTATTTGCGTTATTCATTTTGGAATCAGTTTGCCTCATTTACAAGAACGTGTCATTGTTCGAAGTTTCACGCAGTCATTACAACACACGTTCAAACGTGTTGAAATTTCCAATTCCCTCAACAAATTTGATCAAAGATTCGATTTATTATATATAATGGGGTCAAGATGTTCAATAACCTACCCTCAGACATAAGGGAGGCGAATAGTAGCATTATCAACTTTAGAAAAATCATTAAAAAGTTTTTGGCAGATAGGCCCTATTATAGTTTGCAGGTGTATTATAATGATAAATTTGAATGACAAGGCGTATATCTGCATCTATGTAAGTTTCTTAACTGTAACGTTACTATTAAGTAGGTGTGTTTGTGTGTATATGTATAGGGGCTTATATATATGTTTTATATGTATATTTGTGTAAATATGACTATGTGTGTGCATGTATATATTTTAGTCGAAACAGTCCACTTTATCTGTGTTTTGTGACTCTGAGCGAAGTCGCTCATAATACTGATAAGTTCAACACTTATTGTAGTTGATTTTATAAATATATTTTTTTTATTTACCTTTTTCTAATCTATATTAAACAAGCTTTGTCAACAATATTTTCTGTTAATGACAATAAAGTATATTTATTATTATATTATTATTATATGTCATTACACTAATATTTTAATTATCGTCAATTCCATCCGAGTTAGTGTGATGACAAATATTAGGCGGGAAACCGCAGCAGCAGCAGCAGCAGATTGAGATTATACTGCTGGCGGTTATCAGCGCTCCGCTAGTTGCAGCGTTTTTGCGGTTCCCCGCCTAATATGTCATCACACTCAACCTATCAAATACTTTACCTACTCACCTTGAAAAATATAACAATAGCAGCAACAAAAACTCCAAAACTTTGTAAAAAATCTCCGATGACATGAATGAACGCTGCTCTAACATTGATGTTTTCTTTATCGGAATTTCCATGAGAATGGCTACCACCATGTGTGTGACCATGTTGATGTAGCGTTAAACCCATGCTGAAATTATCAAATCATTATTTTGAGGTTAACATAAAAGGAAAGATTATGTCCTGCGACGAATTTTTCAGGCTGACAACAAAGGGATGGAAAGGCTGAATTTGTCGGATCAATCTCAACGAAACCGTTGCAAGTAGTACAAATAACGATTTTTAGAAAAAATAGGCTATGAATATATCTGTGAAGAAGACATACGTCGCCCTTTTCGTTGTTCAGAGGAATATAAGCGCGTTTATTAGCAGACTATCAACGACAAGACGAATTGTATTTTTTCTCAATACATATTTTAAGCTTCTAGATTCCATATAGGGAAACAGTTTTTTCGGAATTGATTCCTGGCAATTAACCTAATGTGGTTTTTACAAGAAACAGTATTGCTAATGGCAACATCGAGCATCAAAATGAACGACTTCATCAGAATGGTGATTCCTGAAATAATGACTCAGTACTGTGGAATCGGTTACTTTGAAGAAAATATGGTTTGTTGTTCACTTTGAATTCCACACAATAATAATTGGACGCCTATCCTAGAGTCCTTGCCGGATCCACTCTTATTGCGTCTACATTCCTGTCTCGTTTATTTCTGGTATGGATGGTACTATGGTCTGTAAAGCTGTATTGGATTTGTGATTATTACCAACAAATTGGTAATATGAACCACAAGAATGGTAGGTCCTAAAATAATAATTCATTCTTGCGGCACACCAGCATTCATGTTGATGGAACTCCATCCATCGCATTGTGCAGAAATCTACTTGGAAAAATGCACGATAGCAGGTTACCTACATACACAACCGAGAGTGCAAGCCATAAGGTGTACTTTAGGAGTAGTTGAAAAAAAATGCGAGTAAGCGAATAAATGCCTTGAAGAGTGGTATGGTGCAGATAATCTGCTATACTTTTCATAGATAGCTGTCAAATACGCTCGTTGAACTTCATGATAAAACCCGTATGATGCTGGTAGTTCACAATGTCTGAGCGTTAGATGTTCCCAAATAACGTTTCCATAACATTCGAAGTTGAAGAGAGCAAAGACAATGAGTAAAAACCTATAAGTATATTTTTTCTTTTGTACGGATTAGTTGTACTTTCACTCTCAACAAGTATTTGGAAACATTTTAGGACAATTACGGTAATGTTGGTGTTGAGAACAAAGAAAATACGCTAGAAAAATTATTGCATAGCATGCTATAGAAGGGGTAGAGTGTAGGGGCGGTTGTACAGGATATGCAGCCTCATAAGCACTTCGACCTATTAGATCTTTCGTGCATTGACCATACAAGGGGTGGAGGTATTGTTTCACTAGACGAAATAAGCTAGTACCATCGAGAGAGTTAGTGTAGATTTTATTCACCAACCTTTAATTTGAATGGGCCAGGTAGCCGAGTGGTTGAAGTGACATTGTTTCAATCACTTTGTTTGCCAGTCGGCAATGGTTCAAACCATGGCGACTGCAGAAATTTTTCTGATGGTCCGAGGAAGTCCTAGGAATCGCACGTAAAAAGGTAAGACCTCGTTAACCATTAGCTCACACATGCAAGTTTCGACTTCTGGGGCGCAAAAAACAATTTCAAACAAATTTTTAAAAAGATCAGGATTTCAAGTGAGAAAATGGTGGTTTATTATCAGACTGGCTGTTGACATCGGGAGTACATGTGCGTTGTTCGTGAAGACAACTACTCTAGTGAATGAGTCGGGTGAATGAATATATCCAGTTCTTTATAAACTTCTCTGGGTATGACAGAAAATTTCTTACTACTTTATCTGTAACATGATATCCTTTGTGTTGATTTTATTGAAAATATGAACAGGATGTTCATAAAGTTAGTTGTGGAATCATCTGCGACTGAAAGTTGGAATTTAGTCGCTATTTTCCATCGTACAAGATAACCTCTCTTGGAAGGGATTCATGTTATAAAGAGAAATATTCTCAATTGAAAATTTAACCAATATATAAGTACATAGTTGTTTTTTGTTAGATATTACAAAAAAGTAACTTCAATTTTATCGTAGTTTTTTTCCATTTCCAGAGGAGTCATGTATTGGTCCAATTTTCAATTGAGAATGTTACTCTTTACAATATCCTTTGTGGTTATATCGAAGCTTTGGACAATTCCCACATTATCTGCCGCAGGAGGTAGGGTTACATAACTCCTGTGAACATGAAAAATAACATCTGCATGGAAAGTCTAGGCGATATCTGGAAACCATAGGCAGGCTATTGTAATCTGGATTGGCTCGCCCAACAAGAACACCTGTTTGAACGGCTTTGAACCTCCATCTTCCTCACACGAACACTCTATCTCTGACGGCTATAGCCATTACATTTCATTTTTAACGTATGGCTACTCTTCATTTTTTTTTATCTGCCATACTTTTACAATGAACTATTCATAGAATAAACCCATTTGTTTCTTTCGTTCCTTTTGTTGGTGGTTGTATCGATCAGAAAGTCAAGCAACCGTGGGCAGGGTACACCTTGAAAGGTAAAGCTCGCGTTATTCCTAGCTCAAGTACAAACAAGTCTCCTGATCAGTTCTGAGAGTTACTCGTAAGGGTTCAGCCTGATGACGTAGAGAACAAATTCAGAACAACATATGACATCTCGAACACTTTTGCTCAACGACTTGCCACGTCTGTTTTGTACGCAAATTGAATCAAATCAATTTTATGGACATGAAACTCCCAATGATGACCTATTTATTGAAATTCAAATGGAGTAATAGGAATTTTTATACCAGGGGTCCGCGGAAGATAGCTCGCCCTCATAATTTTTTTGTTCTTGAGGAAAATGGAGTGAAATTCAGAGGACCTGCATAAAATATCGAACTGTATGTTCTGACAAGTTACTCAAGTTCGTGCAACTTCCGGTTTCACCGGAAGTGACATTAACTTACGATTTTTAAATGGGACACCTAGTATATTTTCCCCTCTCTTGTCTTCTTATGACATTCTGAATACAATCACTCGTCACTTTCCACTCGTCACTGTTTTCGGTCAAAATGTTCCTATGTGCTATGTAAAATTTGATTCATACCAAATTTTTTCAAATGGCATCGTGGTGGCTCGTCGGGTTAGGAAAAAATATCATTTTATAACGATTATTCAAACAAACTCTTTTTAAATACCAAAGGAACTACGTTAGATCTCTCTCAAAATGAGGCGTCTTTTGGTGATAAAATAAGATTTAAATGAATCAAGTAACTTGTGACGAATGCAACAGATGGGGGATCGAAATCTTATTTTAGCTCGCTTCTGCAAAAGTAAATTTGGTGGCCGTGTGGGTAGAGCGTTCGCCTTTGGAGCGAAGGGTCGAGGGTTCAAAGCCTCGCATGGTTATCGTTCTCGTGCATGGAATCACACGTTAAAAGGGTAAGGGCTGCGTCTTCCCTAGCTCACACAAGTTTCTTGAAGACTTTCGAGGGTTGCGCGATGGGGTGCAATCGGTTGACGGAAATAACAATTTTTTTTAAGTTGTTATATAAGTTATTGTTCGAAATATATGTTAGTGATAATATTTATGCATGGAGGTATGTTATTAGCTTTTGGATTAATGATTTTGTTTTATCAGTTGTGCTAGTTACAAGTTTTTGATGCATTTGAATCTTGTTTTAATCTCATAAGATACTTCATTTTGAGAAATATACAGGGTGTTTCTTAAGTACGTGTAGAAAATTCAGGAGCATGTTGCTGACATCAAAATAAGAAGAAAAGTTTGTATAAATATATGTCCGAAAGTTATTCGTTTCTGAGATTCAGAGTGTCAAAGTTGAATTCTTATTTTTGTTTTTTGTGAATAAATTTCAAAATAATTGTGATATTCGAATAAAATTTGGTATCTAGGGGTATTTTTCAATGACAGTATCAAATTTGATGTTAGTTTGTCTCTTTCGTGGGGGTAGCGCCACCTACATGTCTTTTGAGTCATTTGAAATGTCATAACTTTTCTGTGCGTACCTGTATCACGTTTTATAGTAGAAAAATTGATTTCTAGAACACTTTTGTGTAAAAAATATATTCTTGGTAGAGGTCGCTGCGAGCAACTGTTTTCGAGTTATTGGGATTTGAAATAATCAATGCAAGTAATTTGGAATGACAAGAAGTTTGAATTCAAAATTGATTTAATGAGTAAGGAAAATTATTTTTCTTTAATTTCATTTTATGATAGGAATCGGGTGTTATTACAATTTAATACTAATGATAATAACAGTAATTAAAACCAAATTAATACTAAATCAGTTAGTTGAGGAAATTGATTAAAGTAATTGTTCAAAGTGGCCACCTTGCATCATTATGCATGCGCCTGCTCGTCGTCTCATAGACCCTCGTACACGTTCCATTATACTAGGTGTATTTCGTATAGCGTCACATCCAGCAATGATCTGTTGACGAAGTTGATCTTCGGTTTCTATTGGTACCGTATAAACTAAGGCTTTCAAGTGACCCCACAAAAAAAATCGATTGGATTTGAATCCGGGGACCTGGGAGGCCAGAATTGATTTGGAACTTCAGCTCCTAGGCCAATCCATCTGTTTCTAAATCGCTGATTTAAAAATTCACGGACTATTAAACCAAAATGCGCTGGAGCTCCATCATGCATGAACCATATTCTTTGTCTCAGTAAAAGTGGAATATCTTCAAGTAATTCAGGCAAAATATGTTCAAGGAAATCATGATAAAAATTTGCAGTAAGAGTCCCTGGGAAAAAGTAGGGACCAATCAAATAATCCCCAATAATACCAGTCCACACATTCAATGAAAACCTGTGTTGGAACCTGGACTGAACTATTGCGTGAGGGTTTTCGTCACTCCACACGTGATTATTGTGAAAGTTCATTATGGCGTTCTTTGAAAAAATTGCCTCGTCAGTGAACAATACCTCTGCAATAAATCGAGGGTTTTGTGCAATTTTCTGTAGTATCCATTGGCAAAATGTTATACGGGGAAGGAAATCTCGGGGCGACAATGCTTGGACACGCTGTATGTGAAAAGGATACAACTGATTTTCTTTGAGAATTAACCAAACTGATTTGTGATGCAGGTTCAGATTTTGCGCAATTTTTCTCGTGCTTGTCTGTGGATTTTTTTCGATTGCCTGAAGAACAGCTTCTTCAATTTCTGGAGTCCTAGTAGTCAACGGTCTGCCTATCACTGGAGCTTTTTTAAAGGATCCAGACTCCATAAGACGCTGGAAAAGGTTTCTGAATGTCTGGTGATTCGGCAGTCGATGATTAGGAAATCTTTCATTATAAATACGTCTAGCTTCGTAGCAATTGCCATCGGCAAGGCCGTATACGTATATCATATTAGCCATTTCGCTATTCGTGTATGATGCCATTTGAAAAAGCTCGCACCACAAGTACAGAAGACAACAAACTTCACTGTCACAAGAACGGATTGAAATAACATGACAAGTTCTCACTTGATTGCTATTTTTTAAAATTGGAAGAATCCAAAAAAGTAGGTACAAAGAAGTAGGAATCATTTTTTGCCTACATTCCAATGTTGAATGTAGGAGAATATTGAATGAAATAAGAAAAATGCAATGGCGTATCTTTTCTGATATTTACTACTTAGAGGAGACACGAGCCCCATGAAAATAATTCAAATGCATCGATTATTTCAAATCCCAATAACTCGAAAACAGTTGCTAGCAGCGACCTCTTCCAGGAATATATTTTTTAAACAAAAGTGTTCTAGAAATCTATTTTTCTACTATAAAACGTGATACATGTACGCACAAAAAAGTTATGACATTTCAAATGACTCAAAAGACATGTAGGTGGCGCCACCCCCACGAAAGAGACAAACTAACATCAAATTTGATACTGTCATTGAAAAATACCCCTAGATACCAAATTTTATTCGAATATTACAATTATTTTGAAATTTATTCACAAAAAACAAAAATAAGAATTCAACTTTGACACTCTGTATCTCAGAAACGAATAACTTTCGGGCATATATTTATACGAACTTTTCTTCTTATTTTGACGTCAGCAACATGCTCCTGAATTTTCTACACGTACCCAAGGAACACCCTGTATAATGTGACTCCCAAGAAGAATGTAAAATATTGGAATAAAGTTTCTTGATAGAGTATTGGAAAAACATTTCTGGGGGGAAACGTCTGTGCATGTCCGATAAACTAAAATTCGATTTTGACACATTTCACATGATCACTAGTATGGCGGAAAATTGGAAAAAATACCATGAAGAGGCGAAAAATGGGATAAAATGGCAAGAAAAAAGTGATTTGAGAAAATCAAAGTTTCTCTTTCTGATTGGCTTGACTGAAGTGGAACATTGTATTTTGATGATAATGACAAAACTATCACATTTTCTATGCCCCGAATAGGACTTAATTGAAAAATATGGTTTTGGCCAGGACCCTTGCTGTTCCATTGGTTCGTATCTAACATTTACATCAGAATTCCAAGACTATTATGGTGATATACACAGCGAGGGTTCTGGCAAAACCATATTTTTCAATTCAGTGCCATCTAAAGCAGAGAAAATGAGAGAGGTTTGTCATTATCTTCAATATACAAATATTCCACTACAGTTAAGCGATTCAGAAAAACTTTTTAGATAAAAGCTTTTATTTAAATGCACTAAAAAGAAGATGATAAATTTTAAAGTGAATTAAAACCATCATTTTGTTACATTATGAAATTTTAATTGATATAAAATCTTATCGCGGAAAGTATCTTATTGTAATTTAAATTCAAAAAACCTCAAGATCTATCTCGCGAGGGGCTTTTATATCATTTGAAAATTTTACAATATAACAAAATCATGGGTTCAATTCACTTTGAAATTTAATTTCTTTTTTTAGTGCATTTAAATGAAAGCTTTTCTCTATTATGGTGATATACACAGCGAGGGTTCTGGCAAAACCATATTTTTCAATTTAGGTGCCATCTAAAGCAGAGAAAATGAGAGAGATTTGTCATTATCTTCAATATACAAATATTCCACTACAGTTAAGCGATTCAGAAAAACTTTTTAGAGAAAAGCTTTTATTTAAATGAACTAAAAAGAAGATGATAAATTTTAAAGTGAATTAAAACCATCATTTTGTTACATTATGAAATTTTAATTCATATAAAATCTTATCGCGAAAAGTATCTTATTGTAATTTAAATTCAAAAACCCTCAAGATCTATCTCGCGACAAGCTTTTATATCATTTAAAATTTTACAATATAACAAAATGATGGGTTCAATTCACTTTGAAATTTAATTTCTTTTTTTAGTGCATTTAAATGAAAGCTTTTCTCTAAAAAAACGTTAATTTATTAATTTTTTTTAAGTTTTCTTTGAATATGTTTCTAAGTCTGTTTTTTTGGAAATAGGGAAAAGAGCGAGCCCACCGTCAGACATATTTTTTGTCGTAATTTTCCATGTATGAAACCGCTGCAAATTTTTCCGAAATTCTGCGCGTTCTCTATCTAGCTTTTGAGGAAGGAAGAGGGGTTAATTTTATCGAAACCGTATTATTTAATGGTCAGATAATTTTCACTATTTTTACGGATTTTTCAGATTTCTATTTCGCGAGTTTTCCTAATTTTTTTCGAGACAGAAAAGGGGGGCTACACCCCGATCTATTTTTCTTCAACACTATTTTCCATGTCCGAAACTGTTGAAATATTTTCCGAAATCCTTTGCGTTCTTTGAGGGGGGACAGTGGGCGTGAAATTTCTTTAAACTATAATGTTCGACGGTCAGATATTTTTCACTATTTTTATGGATTTTTTCGATTTTAATTTCGCGAGTTTTCCAACTTTTTTCGAGAAAACCTGATATTTTTTGCGCTTTAATTTTTGAAATCCAAATCCGTCAAGAAAATTTCCGAAATTCTACGTGTTCTCTATCTAGCTTTCGGGGGGCAGGGGTAGACAATTTCTTCGACATTAATATATTGTCATCGGAACTGAACCAATATGAAAATTTCATTTTCTTAGGCTAAGAGAAAGTGGTTTTAATTCAGCTTGCAAGATTTGCACCCATCTAACACACACACACACAAACCCACACACAGAGCAAGTTAAATAAAAGCTATCAAAAAGACCTTAATTTTTGTGAAGACATCGGAAAATATTAGAAAAAGACTTAAATTTAAAATTATTCCGATTCATTGCTGTTTGTGAGTATAAATTCAAATTCCAAGCAACTTTTTCAAATTACTTGTTTCGATATCTTGCCATCTTACCCCACTTTTGGCCTCTTTCATGGAATTTTTTTCCAATTTGCCGCCAAACTAGTGGTCACGTGACATGTGTCAAAATCGATTTTCAGGTTGTCAGATAGAAACAAACTTTTCCAATACTCTGATAATAAACTTTTTTCCATATGAGGCATACTTTTAGCAGATGCATTTTGACCAAAGAGAGTAGTATTTTTCCCAAAATTTTAGAACTAAAATTGGTAATTTGAAGGTATCCATAGCCCTATAGAAATAAAAAATAAATTTCAGAATAAAAAATTAATTTGGTGACAAAATATACCGGGAGTCTCATTTGAAAATCGAAAATTTATGTCACTTCTGGTGAAACCGGAAGTTGCATGAAGCTGAGTTCTTGTCAAAAAATGCAGTTTTATGTCGTATAAAGATCATCTAAATGTCATTCCATTATCTCTCCGCGGACACCCGGTATATTACTAAAGGATGTTATCATTGGCTGGGCAGTGGCAGTAGGAAATATTTAACTGTTTATGTTTATGTATGTCGGTAGGAATTCGTCCATATGGCTCTAATCAAAATCAGAGTAATTATACAATCGTTGGAGAGTATAGGTACTGGTTTTCATCAACTTTCAATAGTTTTACCTCGAACAGAAGAACGAGAATACATTGACAAGATTACTTGTGAGTCTGTTATTTTATTAAATTTGACTGAACTCTGGCATTCGACTTCCGGCAATGGTGGAGAACAGACGGCGTCCTTAGTTGGAAGTCAAGTAAATGTGTGTGAATGGTCAAATATGTTGAAAATTAGTAGTATTGTGCATCGTCTATAAGTGTTATGTGAAATCGTCTAATTCCCTAGCTTCCTACGCCGGTATCCAGGCCGGATGACAACGGATTTGTCGGAGCTAGGGGCTATACTACTATTTGAATTCTCTTGAAATTATTTCAAATTATACCTGATCTGGAGAAATTGTTTCCCTATGGAGACAGAAATCCAAAAAGCTAGCGATAGAATAGAATATACTGAACTCTGGCTGATGTTAATCTGCTCGAGAGTTGTATGGTTGATTATTGTCTACGTTTTAGTTATCGTCGATTCCTGTAAACAAAACAATCCTAACCAAATTCATCCAAAATCCAAAATTTGTTGGTAAAGATATGCTAATTTAACTGGTACGTTCGAAACAATATTTTTCAGACTGAAATCTATCATTTTATTTCAAATTTTAAAAATTGCCTTCACTCGTCATTCCATGTTTCTCCCAGATAACCTAAGCTGAGAAAAATACACTCTAAAAACATAACTTACATGAGATTCACTATAACTCCCACCCCAGAAGTTATCAGCATAATTTTAGCATCAATGTCGTAAGTTTTGTTCATTATCCTCTGGATTGCCATATATACGAGAACGCCAGTAACAACCCAAATCATTAGAACTGATGTTAATGCTCCTATAACTTCCGCTCTATACCAGCCAAAGAGCATTTTTTTCGTTGGACGACGATTAGCCATATACAAAGCAAATAAGGAAATCATGAAACTAGCAAAATCTGTTAGTAAGTGGGCTGCATCGGATGCTATCGCTAAACTGTTGGATAAATAACCACCTGAAACGAAAATTTGTTGTTGAAATATCATTTCAGTTACTCACTACAATAGATAAATATTGTGTTATATATACCCCAAGATTTCATACAACCAAAATATAGGTTATTCTCCTTCATAGTCGTGTACTCACAGATGTTCTGGGTATCTGGACTTCCCTTGATGGGCTAGTAACAGACAGTTCTACCCAAATTGACTGTTTTTTTAATTTTTGGATAGTTTTATTTCTACAGATCAGTCAACAGTCATTTTTCCGTGGAATTTTGAGAATCAAAGTCGATCTCCTTGAAAATTTGAATTCAGGTAGTATTCATAACCTTTCTTGAAATCTATCCTACGCCGAAGCGGGCTTTTGCCCTAAAAACAACCCCACCTAGGGGACGAAAAATTTTCCAATCAAAATAACCAGTCGATAGACTGACCAATTCTAACCAAATATATTCCATAAAGTTTTTTTGTAAAGTTGATACTTTCCGAGTTAATAGCGATTGAAACTGTGCATTTTTCTTGAAAAAACTCACGTTTTTTAACCGTTTTTCATGAACAACTTAAAAAATAAATTTATCAAAAAAATCATCCCAAACAAAATTATAAATAACAAAGAGATTTATGTCTGAAAAACCTATGTAAACCCAATAACGACGGAGTTATTGCTGTGAAGGATGGTTATTTTCGAAGAACCCCGAAATTGAGAACCTTCAATCTCAAATAAATCGAATATGGTGAGTGTTTTGGGTTTGGGTAAGTACTTAAATTTAAAAAAACTTTCAATGAGCTCTGATGAAAGTCTTTTGCGTAAGAATTGACTGACTTATGACCAAAATTAAGTAATGTAATAATGAAACCCTCGTCATTACAACCCTAATAAAAAATTAATGGCTCCCCACTTACAAATAACTTTATTTATAAATAATTGATATTATCCATGTGATTTGACCATTTTGGAGTGCTTAGTTCAAAAAAAATAATTGATTAAATTGAAAACGACATTTTCATAATTTTGAAAAAAAGTGCATTTTTCTAAAATAAACCAAAAAGTATCCATAATATGAAAACATATTTCAGATATAAATTGTAGAATTTTTTTTACCGAAAATGCTGTTTTATTTTTATTTTTGTATCATAAAAATTAAAGGAGATATGGCGGTTCAAAATTTGCTTTCATGCACTAATTGTGAATTACCCAACCACATTTTTGATTAATATGACGTTGAAGCCCTTAAAATTTTATACAAACTGCGTTTTTTAAGTTTTTTGCTTTAAAAATCAAGGAGTTTTTGTTGAAAAACCAATAGATTTTTTTTCAAATCTAATGCATCAATATTTATGCATCGCGCTTCTTCTAGGGGTAAGTCTTGCATCATATTATAGTGTGTTCATTCAAAAATGTTATGGACCAGCCCAGTACAAGTAACGGTAACGTTGATTCTATTGCGAATGTTTGTAAAATTTTCATTAAAATTAACATTTTCGGTCTTAAGGGGTAGCTTTTATGAGGGTTGATTGTTGAAAAAATTAATTTTATATCATTATTGAAATATTCTCAATTCAATATGAATGCAGTTCAAAATTATCATCATGAAAAAATATTTAAAAAGAATTATTTTTTGATAATTCATCTTTCCAGGGGGTGGTTTATAAGGGTTGAAGCATTTTGGCAACTAATAATTTTATTCTAACAATATTTCAAATTTAGTAAGAACTAGTTTTGAAAATTACTACCCCTTAGGGGAAATACAGGGGTTGCATTTGTCTGATTGATTATAAACTCGTTCGAGGATGTCAAGTAGTCTACAAATAATTAATTTAAACTATATTTTAACAAGATATATGCTAAAATCAATAAGGGGTAGTTTTCACCCCTAAAAAATAAAAAGCCTGGTTCGGCACAGGGTAGATTTGAAGGAGAGGATTAGTATAGCTTAAATCCAAATTTTCATTAAAATCAGTGTTGATTCTCAGAATTCCACGGTTTTATCGTTTTTCACCGCTGATGACTGGAGTAAGAGTCATTTTCCGCACTCGGCATAACAAGAAGACAAGTAACAACGGCACTGAATGAATGGGCCGTTGATACATTAGGAAAAGAGTGGAGAAGGATAGACGGATGCAGGCCGTCAAAGCAGATTATATCGAGGCCCGACATGGCAAGGACGGCCAAGATACTGAAGCTAAGCCGCAAATAACTCCGACTGTTGGTGGGAGTTCTAACCACCGATCTGTAATATAACTGGATGAGCATTCCCATATAAGAAAATTACGCCAACTAGTGTATGACATTTTGGAGCAATACACATGCGCGTTGATGATATGTCAAACAGCGGCGTCGCCTAAAGGTTGAGTTGAGGGATTTTTTAAATCTTACTGAAAATTATTAATTATAAATTTTGTGAATTGGGTACTTTAAAAAAAAAATTATAACGTGGACTCACAAATTAGACTCGTTTTGAATAAGTTAATATTTCAGTTTTGATGCATTTCATACGAATTCTGAACAGAAGGATAGACTTTGCTGATGCCAGATGAATCCAAAACTGAAATACCATTAATAGTTAGCACCAAACCAAAACTTGTGTAATCATAAAATAGATCAAGATCAAGTGAATGGTTTATTTTTACCCAATTTATGACCAGAAAACATGAAACCACGTATCAATATGAAATACCTTATATGACACTAATAATAAAGTAATACATTCGCTTGAAAAAGATACAGTGTATCGAAACATGTCGCGTAGACAATAAATCTGTGGAAATTTAATCGTGTTGACCTTAGTGTCATATACTATGAATTTCCATCAAGTAAAGGCCACGTCAATCCAAAAGAAATACCTTATATTCAGTCACTACAACTCTAATTGCCAGACAAGTTTCAATTATAAATGTTGATTAGTATTTTAGTCAAAAGTATTTGGGAAGTAATGTTTCCACATAACACTAAAAGCATATATTCTCATCAATCAAGTGGATAACCAGATAGACTAAAATAGGAGTAGAGTCAGTATAAAATACCTGCCAAGTAACAGACTTAAAACCAATCAGTCACAACATGGATTTGAAATCAATAAAAAAGCTTGTATAAAAATAATTATTTAGTAATTTTTTTGTTTATTTATTAATATTCCTTAACAATAAATGTACTCCAAGAATTGGTAAAATTTATATACATTAAAATCTAAAGTTTTACTTTCCTGGAGACTACAAAAGTATAGGATTAAGTCAGACAGTCGGTCACCACATAATGGTGCCAATGAGTACATAAATATAGATGAAAGTCTAAATATAAATAAGTTTATGAATAAAAAAAAGGGCATCAATAAAATTCGCTACAATACATATATAACATTTGGGGGACCTTCGTTCATTGAGATGTGAAGTATTCATCAAGTGAATAATAGCAATGTTCAGTGAGGAAGCTGTTTTTAAAAAAGGATTGCATTTTTCGCAGATTTTAAATTATTGTGTAGTAAATTATATATTCTGGGACCTAGTATATTTTGAGTATTACTGTGTATTTTTGTGTAACTATATGGCATAAGCAGATAATTTTTCATGTTATGAATATCACTATATGTATTACATAAAAAGGAAGACTGATTTATAAAGACATATACACATAGCTCAAAAATAAGGAGTCCAGGGGTAGTGTTAATATTTTCATTTCTTTGAACATACTTATACATAATCCCCTTTTTGATATGCCAGTCTAATTACTTTTTTTGTACTCAAAAAATATTCCCTGCTGATACAGATGCTCCCCAAAAACAGATACCATATCTGATTTGTGAGTCTACTTGGGCAAAATACTATTGATTCTATTTGATATTATTGATTCTGAAATAATACAAGTCTACTCAACTTCTTGCGTATGACTGAATCTCTTTCCACTTCAGTTTGCTTTTTAGAAATGGCATAAAACCTTAGTTTTGTATAACGTGTGATAATTAATTTTATCAATCATGATACGTGGTTTTCTGAAAAAGTTGTACAGTCAAGGTGGTGATTTTCTAAGGAAGGAATACTGGTTTTCCATCAGCTACGAAGTTTAGGTAACATCTCAACACATCAACACAAATATATCAAAAAAAAAATTTGTTTTGGAAGTTTATTGTCCGTTTTGGAAAGAAATCAAAAATCACTGAAAACACAAAAAAGATACTGGAAACACTTGAACTATAAACACAAACAATCAAACAGTACAAACACTAACAGTAAACGAATAAACACACGCCACTGATAAAAATGAAGCTCTGACGTAGTGATATTGACATTTTGGAGCAATACACATGCGCACTTGCAATCTGAGAGGGTTCAATTTGGCGTATTTTTTTCATGGAACGAAACGGGCTCTGCTCATCCAGTTATATTATAGATCGGTGGTTCTAACCGGCCACTGCGGCCTCAGGAGGCACCTGGCGCTCATCAGAGTTGAGGCAGACCCACTATGCACGGAATGTGGGGAGGAGGAGGACTCCTTCCACTTCCTGTGCGAATGTGGTATTTATGGCAAGCTCAGACAAAACGTCTTCGGAGCTGCCACTATTAAGGAGAAAGAATTGCACTCATTGCAATGGAAGGACATTTCGACTTTCATAAGAAGGTCGAAGTGGTTCGAGCAGGTATCCGACATGGGATGAGTGAAGATGCCGGGGATTGCGAAAAGGGTCCACTGGGGCCTAGTCGCTGACGCTTGCGTCCCCCACCCATTACCATTACCAAGAGTAATTTTCACTCGTCTGATAAGTAAGACGTATATACACATAACTTCAACACATGTTGTATGTCGTAAAGTTAATATCAGTATAAAACAGAAAATATGAAACACTTATTAGAATACTTATATACATTTATATGAGTTGCTCATGTTCAAATACAGTATAAGTGATAAAATATTAGGTAAGTTAGAGAGATTAGAGTTAGACTCCAAGTCACACAAATAGATCCTCACCGATCATAACAAAACTGCCTGAAACAGTTATAAATACAGTTTTGGTTGAATGGGAAAAAAGTTGCGTAGCAGAAGCCATTTATAGAGAAGCAGGAAATTTCCAAATTTGTTTTCAAATTATTTTGGAATTTTTAGATATGTTTCTTGCATTATCGAAAAACCATCATCACCTTAATTATTTTGAGTATGGCCTTGTCTCGAATAATACACTTTTTCAATGTATTTTTTTTTCTGAATTCAATGTTTCATTACTTATACCGGTTTCAATACGTTTCAGATCTTTTTAGTCATCATCAGGATTTTTCAGAGATTTTCACCAGTCATCTATCACGTCAACTAAAACTTTATATTTTCTTCAGATTTAGGATCTAATTTCACAATGCTTTTGTTCCAATTCAGGCCCGTACTCTTAGAATCTGTTGAAAAATTCCAGATGATCTGACATATAATGAAACTGCCATGTGTGTTACATTATTGAATTGAGTAAGGAAAATACTTTAAAAATCTGTATTTATTAAAACAGGACCGCATTTCAAAAATCATTACAAAAAAGCTTATGAAAAATTTAAGTATTTCTAATTTTGTTTCTACTTTGACGATAACACCAGAAAAATGAAATAATAAATCAAAAATTCAGTTTTTCCAAAATAATTCGAAACTTATTTCATGGTTACGTAATTTCATACTTCCATATGGATAGCCATTCTGTTATGCAACTTTTTTACCATTGAACCAAAACTTTTATTGCCGTATCAGATATTCCCGTGTTGGACAACCTCATCTTGGACTCACTACATTCACCTTGGGTGGTTGGTGCGCACTCCAAGATGGCACTAAACTTTGAAATTGGCATCTAGGCAACTCACAAAAACACTTGCCTTCCAACAAGGCATGCAAGCGCCCATCGAATCCGATAAATCTGAGCAAAAATTTGTCGCACTCCGGAATCGAACCGGCGCGGCGCGGCCAGAGCTAGCAGACGAGTCAATGGCCCGCCCCTCAGACCGCTGATCCACCAGCCATCCAAAATACAGTACGGTTTTTCATTATCAATAAGTAATTAATTCTCTCCCAAGAAGCACATCATATCGGCTGAATCTTGGTTTCATATTGGGCCAATATACAGGCCGTTTCTTTTATCATGTGGTAACATTGCTATATTCTAAACCGTAACAGATACGAAGACGATTAAATAGGAGAAAAGGTAACTATTGTGGAGAACAGTACAATGGTCAAAGAAAATTTACAGGGAGTCTCGCCCTTCCCGAGTTATACAGGGAAAACTAAAAATGCTGTTATTTGTTGTTTAAAGAAACGGCCTGTAGATACATTGTAAATGAAAAAATAATATTGGCACAATATGGGTGAATATTGAAAAACCAATATTGTATTAATAAATTTGTGGAATATTGGTAGAACCTATTCTGAATGTAGATTGACACATGTAATATTGGGTCAACATTGGTCGAATAATTTCTACTAATATCGATAATACAATATTGTCTACTTATTGTTTTCCACATCTAGAATAAATATTGCTATCCCAATATTCCAGTCATATCGATTTTAAGGCTAAAAAACTATATTGTATTTCCAAGTTTCATAGCACATTGGTTGAATATCATTTCAACTATATTCAACAAATTGTAATAACTCATATTGGGTCAATACTAGTTTAAAAATATTTACCAATATCGATAAAACAATATGTTTATTGTTTATATGTTTTACTGTGGTTTTACATATATTTATATATTTATAGTAATAATATTGCAAGCCCAATATTCCTCTCATATCGATTCTAGGAATGAAAACTATATTGTAAATCCAAGTGTGATTAAACATTGGTTGACTATTATTTCGTCAACATTCAACAAATCTTATTAACTTATATTGGGTCAGTATTGGTTTAGTAATATTTACGGATATCGTTAAAACAATATTGTCTCCATATTGTTTTCTGCATCTAGATTAGGATGAATATTGGCCGAATATTCAATGAACCTTTTTAAATCATATCAGGATTAAACCTGGATAAAAATCCGCCAGGTGGCTCTACATATAGAACGTCTTCTAAAACCTACGAAAATATATTAAATACTTAACATAACTTGTTTTCAAGACAGCTTACTCTTTATGTCAGATATAAGTGAGCTTCAGGCCAAACGATCAGATTTCATTCTGTTGAGGATGAGGAACCGCTTTAACGAGCGGGGTGGTGGATAGGGGGGTGAGCTTTCGAGTTCGTACGAGTGCTGGGGCGTTCATCCTTCCGGGACGCATTTAGACATTATGTACATCTATTTGGCACCCAGTGCAATGCCATTGGTCAGATTCGAATTTAAAACCAATCACAGATCGAGTGCGAAATGTGCATACAGAATGTATATCGGTGCCAAACGTACGTATGGAATGTCGTCACAGTTTCTGCATGCATATATGCGCGTGATGAGACCTGAAATTGCAGCAAAAATGCGTGAATGTGCGGAAAATAGGTAGAATATTTTTCCGAGTTTGGGTATCTTATGCTCTCCTGGCTAAGGCAAATACACAAGGAAATCGAAAGTGCAAATATGTTTATTGTATAAAACAGAAGCAATAGAAAACAGATAATATAAGAATGAATTATTCAGTGCGATGATCCATGTTTAATTGCATTTGGTTGAATACTTCTTACATTTTGTGAGAGATTATGCTTCTTTTTAATTCTTTTCTTGATAGGTTCTCCACTTGCTGGACGGCCTAAGGGCCTTCTTTTGCTTCCCCTTGTTATGCCGACTTTTCTTCTGCTTAATGCTGTAGGCTGCACTTTGGTACTAGACTTTGTCCAGTTTCGCTGGGCACAAGAACTTCCAGCGGTGCACAAAAAACTTTCCCAACCTGTACCAGTCTTCACTTCAATCGTTCGTAAAACGTTCTGACGGTTGCGGTGCTGTTACCAAATTGGCTATTTTTGGCGAGCAATAAATCGACGACATTTTGAAAATTGGTGAAATCTTCAGCACTTGTCGCCATTTCAGTTGCATTTGAAATTTTTTCTTTCTCGTTAGTACTATTGGCATTTATGGGAACTAACTCATTTTATTGAGATATACTTTCTTCGCAGTTGGTTACAACGTCACTGCGTGTTGATGGTTGTGAAACAAAAGGCTCGTAAAATGACAGCGGTAGGATATTATTACCAAAGGCAAGTTTCGAAATACGTGTTTCCGAAGAGGCTGCCGGCGCGTTAGTACAACGGGCTCCGAAGAACTGCAAAATAGCCGTTTGATGTTTGCAGAACCTTCCCAGCCTGCCCTCTTCGCAGCTGCAAAATCCGGCTTGAATATCCACGTCATAGTAAGTTCCATTATTTTCACTGCTTGGAACTGCATAAAGAGAAGAGGATATTTTTTTGATATTTTCCTCCTGTAGATACTCAATTTTCTTCAGTTGTTTGTTTAAAAACAAACGATTGGAAATATCCCGATTATTAATAAAATTTCTGAGCCGACGCTGATAATATTCTTCCAAAAGAGTGCAGGAAAAGTCTATTAATGCTATGGCATTATATGCTTTATTCCTGTTAAAGACAACATCTCACTAAAATAATTTGTTTGGTGTCCGTGTGTTAAATGCATTTCTATAAGCTTATACCCAATCTTCTTTTCTATTCCAATAGTTTGTAATATACTTTGCCCATTCCGGATAATCTTTAGTATTGTTAATAGCGATTTTAAATGCCTCTAGTGCCGCTTCATTGGTCGATGCTTGCAAAATTGCTTGAAAATCCTTGTAGAGTACTTGACGGATTTCTTTCAGAACATTATTTTTCTTTTCCCAAAGCCAACGGCAAATTGATTGACAAACATGGAAGCGGCACAAAAGCGTTTTACATTCTGGCCATACAAATTTTAGGGCGTTCCTTTCTGCGTCACTATCGACTGTCATGAAAATCTTAGGATATCCTTCTCCACAGAACGAATTGGGTACGTTACTTTTAATTAGCTGAATAGTCATTTTCAGTTTGCCCCTCAGTTATTATGACGCCTAGAGGAACAGCTCCAATTTCACAAGGCGTAAGCATAAATGAGTCAGAATGATTCAATGAGTCACGGCAAGATGTACTATCTGTAAATACAATATCTTTAGAAAATGGTAAGGAATGCGCCCGTTGCATAATTGTTGTTATCACTACAATAGCAAATGGATTCTCTTGAAATTTTACAATAATTCCATTTTCCTCATACATTTTTTGTTGTATTTTCTGAAACAATACCAGTTTTAGAAATTAAATACAAATTACAGGGACGTTTACTTACCTCCAAAACACCTTCTCCATGCCGTGGTCCCAAATTTAAAGTTCTCCATTTGTTGTACCAAAAAGACACTGTTCGATATTTAGGATTTAGAAATGCATTGGCTAACTCAATGCTTCCCACACCATATTTCAATTCTAATTTTTTTTTCATGATATTGAATAGATTCTGTAATTCCTAATCCACCATCGAAATAGGTCTCAAACGCATCTCTCACTTCATGTATAGGGCGTAAATAACCTAGACTCTCTCCAGAGGTCAGACTATGGCTATGATTGTTTGTAACTGTAATTAAGGCTGGAATTACTTGCTGTGAGAAAAATTTTAAATTAAATTCTGCACTCTTTCACTTTAAACATCATATAATCGCCTCACCTTTACATATTTGTCTTTTTTCTCGTATCTTTGGTTGTATGTTTTATCGCAATTTTAAGTTTCACATTACAACTACAATTTTTTGATTTCCCTTTTGCATTTTCATTTGGCTCCACTATACGATATGATGTATGATGACAGTTGTATTCCATACTGAAATGTCAATTATTAGTTGAAAAAATATTACCTACTTAATAATAGTAGTTGCCTAAATCAAAGCAGAATAATAATACACCTACCTGCAAATGTAATGTGGCGTGTTCCTTTTGGTTTTGAATATTCTCCAATTGGTATTTGTCAAAGAAACGTATTCATCCATCCACTGCTTCGCATCACTCTCATTTAATCATTTTCCAGGTTCTATTCCAAAATATTTATAACGAGATGGTAAATTTGTCGCATTATCCATGGCAGTCATCTTACCGAAACAATGACAGCCACAAACTAACGCCTGTCATGGCGACGCATTTGTAACGACATTCCATACGCGCGTTTGGCACCCATTTACATTTTGTATACACATTCTGCACTCGAACTGTTATGACATTCTATTCGTGCGTTTGGCGCCGGTTAACATTCTGTATGCACATTTCGCACTCGAACTGTGATTGGTTTTAAATTCGAATCTGACCAATGTCATAGCACTGGGTGCCAAATAGATGTACATAATGTCTAAATGCTTCCGGGACCTAACCTTAGGGGGTGCATGGTAGTAACAGCTTACTCAGGGGTTATGGCTACCAAAAGGCAGACTCTGGTATCACCTAGATCAACTAAAATGCATTTATTAATTCGCCAGAATATTTCGGTAGTACTATTTTTGAAATATCTAAACAATATTTGACCAATATCGCAAAATGTCCACATTTTACTTCACCACAATATAACGTTTGAATATATTGGCAATATTTTCCGAATATTGTACCAGCGATATTGTACCAATGTGACTGAAAATTTTGAGGCCAATATTGCTTTGAGAATATTTCGCCACTATTATTCAAGTAATATTTTACAAATATCGCCGAATGTTCACATTTTTTTTCTCGCCAATATTGCATTCCCAATATTTTGCCAATTTGTTCACAATATTGTACCAATATTTTAACAATATAGGTATGCAACTTGGCTTTCACGTGATTTTCCGTAGCTTTCATCAATAAGGTAAGTGAGGTTGAATGGCACCTCTCAACAGAGTAGGGTCACAATTTTGATAGAAACGTTGTTTATCACATTTCTCACGTTGTTTCAAGAGTCATCAAATTATCGCATCGTTTACAATCTTCAAACAAAGAATTTAGAGGTGAATTAATATAGTAGGAAAATAGTATATTTATCTTTGTACTATGACAAGAGAAACTTTTTTCAAGATCCATTCAATACACATAAAACAGTTTACATTTTGAAAAAATATGCATGAAATCCAATATAATGAACTGGAAATTCGAACATTTTGTAGATTGGAAGATTAAGTTCGTTTCAGTCATTAAGTTAAGCAGACAAATAACTCTTATTTCGATATCAGAGGCACCCTAGAGTCGTTTTCGTCTTCTCAGAGAAGCATGTTTCTTAAATCTAGTGCATTGCATTGGCACACTATATAATGATACACTGTTTCTGGTAACCTACAGTAGACTCTAGACTGCGATTTGAATTTAAACAGTCCCATTTTGAATAACGAATGATTTCGACACTGTCCTAATACCCTCTCTGCCAAGAAAACAACTGCTTTTCTGGCTAATGTCACGAGGACGATGAACTATATATGATTGTAGATATTTTTATAGTGCTCCTTAAGGATGACAGAATTGCAAATTTCAATCGAAATATAATGCTGTAAATGAGCAAGGTGACCAAATGCAGATAGGTTTCGAGGTTGTTGCCTCTCATCAGTACCAGGGTACAACTAATTGCTCGTGAGTAGGGATGCGATTAACTTATTGTATGTTACGGCTTCAGATCGAGACAACTGTATCAAAATATATTTGGTTCATATGGCTGAAACACAAAAAACTTTAGGCAGTATGAACTACCCTGGCACCTCGAAACTGGTCTACGAGTGAGCAACTCACCCAATTGAAGCATTAACTTTGTGTTTTAATTACAAGAATAATTTGAAATTGTGTCATCCTTGAGGAAAATCGTACAAACATCTGTAGTAGTACTAGCCTGGAAAGTACTTGCTATTTGTCAGATATTCTCTCACATGCCTTCCTTTTTGTGGAACACTTGAAAAATATGTTATTTAGATATTGTTCATATTCGAAAATAAGTTTATGGCATAGCCGGCATCCCGGTTGATCAACATTTTTTTAAATTCAGTTCTGATTTTTATATTCCCGTCTGCTGTGCCATATAGTACGGGACCCACCATTGAAAAATTTGAGGTAGAGGGACCGGTCTGCTGTACAAATTCTGACTTTTGATCCATGTAGGGGACATATATGAGAGTATGAAAAATTATGTTTGCAAGAAAAATACTCTTGCGCAACATAGATATCAGGCCGCCATCTTGGAAAATGAAAATAAAATGTGACGTAGTAATTACAAGAAATATACGTAAGGGCTAAATAGAACAGTACACAATTCTAATTTTAATAGTAATGACGGTTATTTTGTTTTCTGTTGCCATTTTGTGTAGAATATGTTATGCTTCCAGATAACCTTTTACTAGACAATTCCATTCTTCGTCAATTGAGACTCAAAGCAACCCTCTATCTTTGAAGTTAGAGTCACAGTCGCCCACAAACCCATGTAATTTCATACACTGTCATTTTCCAAGATGGCGGCCTGTTATATATGTTGCGCAAGAGTATTTTCAACATCACTTTTCATACTCTCATATAATATGTCCCCTACATGGATCGAAAGTTAGAATTTGTACAGCAGACAAGTTCAAGTAGTTTGCTATTTTTGCATCGTAGGAATTTGGGGTCCCGTACTAATAAACTTACATTCGAGTTTAATTCAACTACAGACGTAAAACTACTTCATTATCGTTCATACTGTTTGTTTTAATTCTTTGTCGGTTTTATGTAAACTTCTCAGACTTCATCCGAATTATTAGTCTGAATTAGTTCAGGGCCCAGAAATGTAGTGGCTGGCCCCTGCTTGGAAAGTTCTCCATTTCCTGGCATTCTGTTGTGTCTGCCACCCAGAATACTTTCACTATTTTCTGTCAGGTATTTCAGGATTTCCCATACTAGTATGGACATTTTGGAACACATGAGACCCTGGAGCTGAGCAGCTAAGTTTTGGCATGTGATCGTCCAATCGCTTCAAGGGTAATTTCCGATTTCCTTGGGTCTCCAACAAAATGTTGGTAACAGGTGAGTTTGGGTTGATGACAACCTGTGTACTTGACCTCACGTGATTTCGTGTTGGTGACTCAGAGTTTCGGAGGAGTTAGTTTCTGTGTATCCATCCTCCTGGTGAAAGTCACTATGATAGTTTTCTTAGGGCTGAATCTAAGTCATTCCCAACCTACCCAGCTCAAAACTTCGTTCAGGGTACTTCGCATGATCGATTTCATTGTATGGTTAAATTATTTACTAACTGAAGGGCCACGGAAAAGAGACGAGGGTCAATTTTTTTTATAAATTGAGGTCGAATGTATGTCTTGTCATAACAACTCGTAGAATCTCGTAGTTTACTTATTGTAAGCATGAAAGAGAAGGGTACAAACTTATTGCAGTCTAAAATATAGTAGGTTTGGGGAAGAAAGATGAAGGTACCAGCGAGTGGGAGAATAACAGGTGAGAATGCAAGTAAGGTGACTGCAATGTTTGCACTGTCACCAGCTGTTTGCAGTGTTTGTTGTTGGTGATTTGTTGTCGAAGTTATTAGTTGTGTCTCGAGGCTCTATTTATTCAGATTTTTATACTGCTAGATCAAAACCAAAACCATTTGAGGTTGTTTCATGTGCAGACCAAATAGTTCTTAGCTAGAGCTTCGGAAGGAGTTTCTTAGTGACAGTGAAAAAATGCCCCTCTTAAAGTCGACCAGTTAGAGACATGTCTGTAATTCATTGATATGTACGTACGATTCTGTACCGATCATCTTTCAGTGGACCTCAAACTGAAACTGTACTGCAAAACGCGAAGAGATACAAGCAAAACGCAAGAGACTGTCATTAAGAGAAGGTTGTTTGAAGTATCACCAAGGTTCATCCCAACTCCCAATTTTCCAACTACCAATTTTGTAAGCTAAATCACCCCGAAGCGCCATGACAAGTACTAATAATAGCCGTTCTCTACCCGCATAGGCTATGCCTTTGGGTACAGTCTGCGAGTGCTTATGAGGAAGTATTAATTTTATTGTTATTATCCCGTGAGGCAGAAAACGTGAAAAATGTATAGGACGTCTGTAGGTATTCGTATTTTCATTACATGACGATTATTTATTATTTTTCAAACAACTCATTATTTTGGTACCAATTTTATCTGAGACAAACCAATAAGTTTCATTCAGAAAAACTATCGGCTTTCATGAAAAATCAAAAAGATTGGTTGAATTCTTATTTTTAATTGAAGTGGAAAGTAAGTAAATTTCAACATATGCAAAGTAAGGTTCATGCAACAAATCATGCAAAATTGAATAGAGCTCCGTCGTTAGTTTTTCCCATGAAACAAATTATTTATAAAATATTTAAATTTTTGATTCCCGGAAAGTTTTACCGGTATTTTATATTGATTTGAAAATGAAATACTGATGGATGTGATTTGTATTCTGAGTTTTATTTCATCTAGAATATGAAAAAATAACTATAACAAAAGTAGTTATTGGACATGAAGTGAAAAATCACGATAAAAAGTAATAGCTTTGTCAAAGCAACACATGCAAATTATATAAAGTGGATATAAAAAAGAAATTGAGATCCCAACACGAGTTATTGATTATTTTCAAAATATAGGCTTTTGTGAGCAGATAGGTATGCATAAAGCTTGTTCTCAAATGGAGTTGTATTTTAATCGCTTCCAAATATATTTGTAATCAATTCTCTTGTAAGTATATGTGAGATTCTGACTAAATTAAAGTCTAGAGAATGTCTGGTGAAGTTTAAGTCGATTTCTTGTGTTACAGTTTAGTCTGGTATAGTTTCAGTTAACCGAATTTATTTTAATGAATTATAATATTTCAGTATACGTTCAGCGCTATTCTTTCAGTTGGCCAGACTGAAAAAAAATATTTTCTATGGAAAACTTTAGTACCTACTATATTTCCTTTCCAAATGACAAAACATGACTTTCTGAAATATAGGTATTGGTCTCATTCAAAGTATACCAAGCAGACTTGGTGAAGAATATTGATGAGAAATCCGTTTTTTTAAGTACATAAATGAGAAGATTCTCACACTTTTACTAGGACTAAGGTTTTCTGAGATATTTCAAATAATTTTTTTTTATTGTCATACAAGTAGATGAGTTATGGTGACCCTAAATTTGGTGGGTAGTTTCACTATTCTGAAAAATATGATTATAGTAAGTAAATAGTTGCCTTACCTATAATTTCTCCTATCATGAATATTACACATAGAACACTTGCTATTATCAATTTCCTTCTAGCTCTCCTGTCGATTTCTGGCATATCTTTCTGGTGACAATGTTTATTGACTGAAAATAAAATACGTTTTGAATTGGAGAAGATATTAAAAAATCAATTTTTATCAACCAATATTATAACATGAATGTACAATGCATTCCAGGAGGCAGTTTCCACCTGGGATATTTGTTTGATGTCAATTGTGCCCACGGAAATTGTCTGTATGTGATAAAATCCTTCCTGATTGTTCTAAATATTCAACCTCCAACATCCCATTACAGAAACGTATCCGGCGGTCAATTTCAGAGTCAGTCGATTGGATCAACAGGTCAGTAGTCCAAAAATTAGTGAAATATATCAGCGGGGAAAAATAAATCGCGTATTGCAGTAAATAACTGGGTGAGATAACGGATGAGGTCAATCTTGAAAGTCACGGCGATTCCATCAGTTTTACCCTCATCAACAATTTCAGATTATCAAGACAAAAAAACTTTATGAGAGGCCGACCTGGACTGAAATCACTTGGATAAGCTGGCTCTATGCAAAATAGAGATTTCAATGAAAACCACAGTGAAAAATGAGAGTGGTGACCAATAAGTTTTTTTTACTAAGTGAATACTCACTTAAGTATGGCAAATGTGAACCTTCGAAGATTTGTGAGAATCATCTCGTGCTATATAGAAGCAGAACAGAAACCGAAAACTCATTTTTATCGAATCAAATCATACCGACACCAGTGATGAAGCATTTTTTTCCAAGCTTGAGCTCAATATCGAATATGATGCAAATACGGTATGAATTCATTCAGAATGCAAATGAATTAACGCCTACATCTGGGTAACTAATTCGTATGGATGTTTTTACCTTCGAAAAATCTTATTTTTCACAACTACACCCAAAAATACTTCTCAAAGCTGCAGAAAGCTCCGTTTTTCAACTCAAAGAACGCGCAAAATTACTTTATTCAAGGTGAAATAATTTAAATGTACACATAAACAGAAAACCTATGACAATCGATGGAAACAGAGATTCAACATTAAGCTAGCTAAAGATTTACACGGACAACTTACTCAAATCGCCCACTTAAAAGATTTTCTGTCAACTACTAAAGCACATATTTCATCACTTTTTATTATCAATTAGTATGATTTGAATCCCATGATGATTGAAATCAATGAAATGAAAAACAAATCATTCAGTATGATTACAAATTTTAAATTGCAGAAGAAAATGTTCAAAGTTTGTTGATCGAATTAATCCCACATTCGGATAGAATCGAAAAGAATTAATCAATAATATCTCAGGCCCTCAGGGTCCATATTCAGAGCTATACGTGTTAAGCTAGATGTTGATGATGCTAGTCTGGGAGGTAGCGTTGCAAATACAAAAGTCATAGTAGGCCGGCTGATATTAACAGCGATAGTTGATCTTATATGACTAATAAGTATGAACCAACCGTCAGCTGCTCAAGTCGCGGTGGATGCGGTGATGGGAGGCTGCCAAAGAGATACAAAAAAAAAGTAATAGTATGGCTTCTGAAACTTTTTCCATATATAATTGTTATCATACCGAGTTGAAAAAAAAATCGTCAGCTGCTCGCATGAACTTGTAAAAAAAAACGTAAAATAAAGTTATATCACGCCGAATGAAATTTAAGTATGTGATTCTCCTGATAATCAAGACTACGAAAACAACAATAAGCTGCTTGTATAGCGGTGGAAAGACCGTCAGCTGACCCAGTGAAGATTTAAAATATTAGAACATTGCTATTATGCTGTTTCCTTTCAATAATATTTCGAGATAGAATCTGGCCTTGCTCGAACCGAACCCATAACACGACCTTCGGTCTACCTAAGCCTCTCCCTCCAATATTGCTAACTCCTGGCTAACTTGACTTTTTATTTTATTTTTATTTATTTTTTTAAATTTTTATTTAATTTTTTTCTTGTTGGTGGATCGTATTTCTGAGTGTTCGGTGACCATCCCTGATATTTTTTTATCGTTTCAGTATTTTTTCCCTATTGTTTTAATTTTTTTTATTTTCACCCTTCCTCCCCCCACCCACTCGAATTCTAAATGACGACAAAAAAAATCTGATAATTAATAAAATTGACCATACTATTCGACGACACACGCAAATACCATTTTCCGATTTGAATGTCGTATACGGGAAGCGCACAGACCAAACGGGGGGTCGCACAAAAATGGAGTTTTTACCAATATTCCTAGAATCGACCAAGGACGTATATTCGGTTATTTAGAAGAATCTGAAAAATGTATTACTCTTCCTTAAAAACCAAATATTTTTGTGCCCTCCTCCTCCCAACCCCGAAAAAAAAGCTAAAAATAGTCTCCTACAATATCATAATTTTTTTTTTCTAATTTTTTGAATTTTTTGGAGTGGGGCTAGTGCCCCCCTCAACATCTTTTTTCACAGAAATTTTCTGCGTACGAATCCACCGTTTTTTTCCGAAATTCCCACCCGTTCGCTAAGTATCTTCAGATGGGGGGTGGGGAGGAGAGAGGGTAATTTTTCAAAATTGGAACGCCCGCTCTCTATAACTGCCTAAAAGATTTCCCAATAGGTCTTCAGGTGTCGGAGATACAAAATCCCCCCCTTTTCCCCCACTACTCCGAAATTTCCACCATATATTTTAGAATTTCAAGTTCTACAAAATGTATATTTTGGATTTTTGATACGATGAAGGAATATACCTATCTTACCAACGTAATATAACTTTATTTTACGTTTTTTTTTTTACAAGTTCATGCGAGCAGCTGACGCATACTCCCCCCTCCACGATGCAGCTGACGATTTTTTTTTCATCCCAGTATGATAACAACTATTTATGAAAATAGTTTCAGCCGGAGTACCATTACTTTATTTTTTATTCTTTTTTCACCATTTCCGCAACTTCCCAATTCCACACCAACCGCAGGTGCGCCAGCTGACACTTGGATCAGTTGTAAGTCATTCGAAAAAGATTGAAAGAGATGGCAAGCAATCGGCGTAAAATCACTGCCCAAAATGCAACGCTACCTCCCAGACTATGGTGAAAGTTACGAGAAATTAATTCAAAACTTGCAGCAAAGTCAGACTGAAATAACTGCTACAATGCACACATACCATTCGTTAGCAATATCTTTATTTGATCAGTTGAGTAAATCCGTTCAACAAATAAGTCAAAACGAGAAACAAAATGAGATTAATTACGGTTAGTTAGAAAAGCATTCATTTAGATAACATTCTAACTTCAGAAAAGACATTATGAACCAGATAATGAATGTATTCGAATGATCAAGTCAACTGATCAAGATATTCAAAATTAGATCTCATTTGCAAAAATTGGAAGTATACAGTGTGTTTCACTCCTCATGGAAACACCTTCGTATCTTCCTTAAGATTTGACGTAGAACCATGAAATTTCCAGGACCGATAGATACACTAGAAAGAAACTCATTGCACAAAAAGAGTCATCCTACGTGATATATACTGCACGCCAGCAGCGATGGAACCATCTATTTTTCCGGAAAGTTATATTAGGGTCTGAATTTTTTTCGGATTCGTGTTCAGGATCCCCAAATTTCCACTAATACACCTGTCGCCTGAAAAAATTTTCAGTCCTGAAAAATTCTAATTTGTTTCACTTCTCATGGAAACAACCCTGTATCTTCCTTAATTTTCGACGTAGAACCATGAAATTTTCAGGATGGATAGATGCACTAGAAATGAACTCACTGCATAGAAGGAGTCAGTTATCCTCCGTGATATACACTACACGTCAACAGCGATGGAACCACCCATTTTTTCAAATATGGAAGAAGACTCATTGCTCATGCAGATTTTCCATTCTCTGGTTCCACTCTCGAGGGCTTTGTCCATTGTGAAGAATGTGGTACAGGTTGCATTGAAGGAGTTAAAACAAATATCCAGAGAGTGTGCGAGAAATGGTACAATTACAAAGCCCCTGTCTAGTAATTGACAATGAAAATGAAACACATGCTTTTTACTATCAAGTACAAATATGCAACTGACTTTCTGTGGAAAAAGATTCTGATTTCCTATTGTGAAAAATTTCATATCTCAGCGAATATTTAGGAATATAACATTTCTGGAGTGAAGAGAGTGAAATTGCAAGAAAGTTCTTTCTGGAAGTCATCATGCCATAGTTGTTAGTGACATATCATAATAAAAAGAAAGATTTGTTTGAATGTTCTACTCTGAAAAATAATACATATTTTTTAGTACTCGAAGAGAGCTCAAAGAAAAGAAGTCGTATCAAAAATTGATGAGGATCAGGTAAAAAGTGTAAGTTTGTCCTTCAGGCTGTTCACAACTAATTTGTATTTGTGTGAAATTGTTCAGAACTTGTCAAAGAAGAGAAATTATTCATCGGGAACTTCAAGAGGCCATGAGGCATGAGCGCGATCATATTTGGGATATTTGGTAAAAAGTCGATAACTCAAAAACGGTTCGTCGTATCGATTTCAAACAAGGACAGGCTTCTAGATGACGTTCGATTCTATGTACGGCAGCACCCCACGATGCTTTTCACAGATAATCGAGGTAGCTGCAATGGTGATTCTCTTTCATTAAAATTTGAAGCAATCTTCATCCGATCGAAATTTATTTGGTATCAAAAGAATGGTAAAACGTTGATCTATGTACGTGTTGTAATGTTTTTTTGAAATTATTTGTTCATGTACTCAAAAAAATGCTTTTTTGAGTTTTTTTTGTAAAAAAGTGGATTGAAATTTCAATTTCCATTACAGCACGTACCTAGAATCGAACGTCCTGTAGAACCCTGTCCTTGTTTGAAATCGATACCGTTTTTGAGGTATCAATTGACTCTTTAACATTAAAAAAGAGCCCCAAATATGATGGCGCTCATGGCCTCTTAAACGAGACGTTGAAATTTTGAGTACCTATCCACAATCGTCTTCAGGTATATACAGTAGTCACTTGAAGTAAATTTGTTAGATCCCCATTCGGAAATTTTTGTCAAGTCCATATTTATATCGTTCATGGTCCTCATTACAAAAAACATCTACTACCCTTGCTAAGACCGCGGCGGGTATTGAATTATATTCAACATTTTCTACTTCTCTTTCAGAATCTGACATAGCAGCATTTATTAGTTTTCAGAAATAAATAAGTTATTATAGTTGCACCATTATATCAGTTTGTTCAGGTCACTCTGAAGTAAATAAATATTGATCTTCAGTTGAACTAATGGCCCTGGATATTTTAAAGTCGTCTGCAAACATCGAATATCTACAGTGTGCAATGTTTTTCCCTATATCATTGATAAAAATAGTAAACAGCAATGAAACAATATGATAACCATGTTTTCCAATTATTGTAAAAGTATATCATGAATAACTCTATCTCTTTCTTTGAAAAATCAGTGTAAACTTCATCAAGTTCATAACGTATTCTCTAACTCATTCAATATTTTGTTTTCAGGAAAAAGTGAGTTGGTACCAGTTGAACGTTTTGATAAAAACCCATGTTAATAGTTAGTAATTATTTCCCTAAACAAGTAAGTGAGTAAGTAAGTATAAATAATCATATACAAGAGCAAAACATACTTTTGAGATTGCTGGTTAGTTACACACGCTTATGTAATCCATAATGTCCTATTTTTTGTCAAATTTGAAGATTAGTATTTTGTAACTATATCCTTCCATGGATCAGGGAATGTACCAGAGTAAAAGGAATCATTGAAAACGTGAAAGAAAACGAATATGTGCAGTTTTCCAAAAATAATTTGAGAATATCATCTGGTTCTACACTGAGAGAAAAGATAGTTAAATAAATATTAACATTTCAATTTGTTAGAGCCTTGTATCATAAATGTATCCCTATGATGATTTGTATCTCATGAGTACGTGAAAAAATACGCACAGCTTCCTTATAAATAACTCATAAGTTTAGTATATATTAGGAATATTTCTTCATTCATAAGAAAGCATATGTCCAACAAAACGGTTCCACGTCAGAATAACATAGATACAGAATATCACGTCATAATATCACATACATGAATAACACATACAAAAATAACATTAAAGAAATATATCATAGTACAATAATAACATGAATCATAATAACATTTCTCAGAATAATATTATTCTAAAATAACAAATCAAAATGATATTACCTATATTTGAAGATTTGAATTGATAGGTTGATCTAACCTGAATGAACTAACCTAGCTCGCAAGTTGGAAGCTGAGAAGTTGAAGAAAAATTCATTTTGATGGTAGTATTTCATTAGTCTGATCTAACCTGAACGAACTAACCTAGCTCGCAAGTTGGGAGCTGAGAAGTTGAAGAAAAATTCATTTGGAGGGTAGTATTTTATTAGTCTGATCTAACCTGAACGAACTAACCTAGCTCGCAAGTTGGGGGCTGAGAAGTTGAAGAAAAATTAATTTTGAGGGTAGTGTTTTATTAGTCTGATCTAATCTGAACGAACTAACTTGCAATTAGTATTTCTTTCCGGTAATAATTCTGAAAGTGATATTTTCTCCTAATGTTATTCATTAATTATGTTATTTCATCAAATTATTATTCTTTCCTATGTTGATTTAGTGAAATAATATTTTGTTGTGTTATTTTTACAAATAATATTATTTGAAAATATTATTGTGACGTGCCATCAACAAAACGATCTTTGTGAAAGAGATTCGGTATATGCACCAGAAGTAAATGGTAGTATTTAGGAGCAGTAAGAAATTGTTCAATTTTAATAATATATTTGTTAGAACATATGTATATATTGATGTCGTTCCTAATGGAGATTTGGTATATATTCTCAAGAGCAGACCAATATTTATTCCGACAAAATAATAATGAACACAATTAATCAAATGAATCGTGGGCGAACATACGAGTTTTGTAGCACAGACTGCTCTCAGTCCTAACCCATAGCTTTATGCAGAAGATATTCTGAAAGGTAAGAAATATTTTAATATTACAAATATATTGAACGTTTCAGAATGAGTTTGTATCATCTACTTCACTTTGCATTCATTAACATCCAGCTTGGAAATGTTGACAGATAATAAATACTTTTTAAATACATATATGTGTATATTCCTTGGTGTGTAGGTAATAAATATTTTATTTGCAGAATTTTAACTTTTCATATATATGTTTCCACCAAACGTACACAAGTTCGGCGCTATTCAAAACAAATATTTGTTGAATATAAATAAAATTTATTGAGTACAAATAATCTTTTCTCTTTGTGTATGGTTAATTGAGCAGGCAAATGTGATTTATGATTTGTTTTGTCAAATGTTCGGTGAGTTCTATATAAAAACATGAAACGCGAGATGAATAATTTTTCGAAAAATAGCAAATAATTGCTTTATATCTTCAGCTATTGCTCTTTGATCTTCAAGTGTAATTTTTAGTGGTAGATTGAATAATTTTTCAGCTTCAATAAACTTCTCAAACCTTCTTGGATCATTATTTGAACTATTATTCAGTTAGAGTAACAAGTTTTGGTTAGGTGCTTACAATTTGCTCGTATTTTAGAGAATTTCTGGTAGTCATTAAATCATTGTTTCTTTATATTTTTTGAGAGCAGCATTCTGTACCATCTTCCTTGTTTCGGAAGAAAACCATTCAGGAAAATTTGATGTTCGTTATAGTTTGATAGGAACAAGAAGTGGAATTGCCATTAGAAGAATATGGTAGAAATTATATAATAACAGATTGATATGATCACTCATAGAAAACCTAATCCATTTAACACAACCAAGGTAACTATTGAGGCCTAAGTAATCTGCGTCAGTGGAATCAAAGAAAAAAAATAGATTTTCAAGTGTTTCACTGAAATAATGATATTCGATTGAAAAGGTATATGTCAAATGGTGAATTGTCCATGGAAATAAATGATCAACTGATGGATTGAAACTGACATCATTCATATTGGTTAAAAAATATTTCAAGAGTACCTGCCTATTGTTTGGGATGTTACATGACTTGCATAGGTACAGTTGAAGAAACCATAGCATTGAGCAAGGGAAAGAGCTTGTGAGCCTTGGAGACAGTTCACTTTGACGCCAAATGCATGATTGCTACATATTGCTTCTGATAGATAGATACACATCAAAGTCTACAAATACTAACCTTTTTTGGAATGGATGATTGTGCATCATGTTTTCAACTGCTATGAGGTATGGGATATTTATTTATCCTGTGTTAATCTACATGAACATATTAGCAATTTACTCAACTTATGTTTACAAGACTACCTCTGAGGTACTCAACTCCAATTACGCTCCTTTGAATGAGTTCCTTATTGCAATTAGTACTTCTCCGCTCCTAGATTTCACACTCGTATGCTCAGTTCTACCACATCTGAATGAATTGTGTCCATCCAATTCCAATTCATCTTCTGCTGAATTTTTTATTTATCCCAGTCTCATTCTTTTTCTTTTGTTTTTTTTTCCAGCTAAATGTTGACAGGAAATCTGCAACGGATTAGTTGATAGTTTTCCTTTTGGTTGAAAATGTTCTCTTGACAATACGTGGAGTAACTACCATTGAATAATCTAATTGTGAGATCATTTTCCCGAGCTCCCTGCCTCCTTCCCAGTTTGATTTTAGTTTATTTCATCAGATTATGTTGCATTCTTGTTTGGTGAGTCCCTAGCTCATTCGGACAGTAATATATACGTTCTCACTTATAGTCACTATGTCACGGTCTAACATCGTCTGAGCTCTCTTCATAGTCGTATCATTCCCGTGACTCAGTGAATATCAATACCATTCTTCATTCACTGCACAATTTAATACACTACACGGACCATTTTGTGATTTATTGGCCTTTCTTAGAATGGATTTCAAATTATCAATACGTCATCAGTAGGTACTTTTATCTGTCTTGCACCTGATGGTTTGTCAACACGTATGACTTTTAAAATTTTGCACAAGTTTCCTTCTCTTCCAGTCTGATCCAGTATACCTTTCGCTAATGATCTATCTTCTCGAATTATCCCACTATTAACTCTTTTCTGGGATTCTGGAGCATTGTACAACATAAAATTGTTGGCTCTTGCACTCCTTTCGTTAATTCCTTGGTGAACACTTTCAATATCAATTTCTGACTTCTTTTTTTCTGTTAGAGTTTCAATTTCGGATTTCAAGTTTTTCGATTCCTTCTTCTAGTTCTCCATTTCTCTGGGGATAGTGGGGGTATCTTTACACAAGAACGTTCGTTTTTGAAGCGTCATTGCGCAAATTTCGGTAGTGCTCAGATCTGAACATTTTTCAGCTTAATGCATAGTTGACTGGCAGCTGTGGCAATTTACAGTCTTTTCATTATCTCCAATTTTTTTGCAAGTAAAACATTTATCTTGCTTCATCCCATCATCACTGTTCTCTTTTTGTTGAGTGTTTTACCAGAATACTTCTGATTGATTGAATGTATTATTTCCGCCAAATATTCATTGCCCTATCCACTAATCCACTGATAAAATTATTTCGAATAGAACAAGATATTTATGTACAAGAGTTTATCTAGTAGAAAAACTTCCTCCTCCACAGCCGGTTGGCAGGGGTTAGTCATCTCTATCTTGCCTGATACTAATTATTTTCACGAGACGATATTCTTCACAATTTATTGATTTTCAATTATCTTTACTCAAAAGTATTTGTAATCTATGGAAAAGAATTGTAGCTGGCAGTTTCTCAATATCTGAAAGGTTTTCCCTACTATAAAAAAGTATATACGGCATTTCAGTAGGTTTCAAACAACTCAAGTTCTCCGGCGTGGCCTTAGAAATATTCGGGTCATTGAATTTGTATCAAACCATCTGCTGATCTTTAGTGAGTGTGTAATAGTGGCCGAAATCCAAGCTCGAACCGCTATGGACCACAGCCGCATAGAGTTCATAGCGTATTTCCAGAATGAGGTGTTCGTCCAAAGTTACTGATTGCAGGAGCTTAGTGAGCTGATGTGATGCAGGATCATATCGAAAATGTTTGAGAATGAGTATCAGTATGGCTGGCGCTATCAATATCTTTGCATTCCTCTCGCCGTCCGTCAAAACATTGCATAACTCGCAGCGGTACCTGTTATCGCCCGTTGAATTTTCCGGTTGCAGGTAGTTATCCAACAACGTCTGTACAGATAGTTTCTCCAAGAGGTTCGGAATAGAAAGCTGCAGGTCCCTGAAAGTGTCCACCTGCTCGCTCCTGGACCCGCATTCTCTGCAACATGTGATACTCATCGTCTTTTCTTCGGAAGAATGCTACACCAAGGTTGATATTTCTGATGCTGCTCCATATTCAGCACAGACTGCATTGAAGTCAGTCTCTTGTTCATGTAGCAAATCCAGTAAGTCCTCCAGGAATTCTGAACTGTCTTGTTGGTCCTGGAAGGATGCTGGAGGGCCTTGAATTGATTGGCTCGTAAAAAATCCTGTTATTCAACAATACATCGTTTCGGAAAGTATTTGTCATAAATAACGCTTGCAGGACGCTATTCATGTAACACGTATTGCCCAAGTTGACCAAACCAAATTTTCCCTCAGTATCCTTGAGCAAAGCCGAAAATCCTGATCATTCCTCGACTCATTTGTATCTTTACCAAACTTAACCTGGCGTTTTCACTTTCATTTAGGAAGATTTAAAATCTCGGTGGAACTATCTGATTTATTATCAGGTTGCTGCAATTAGGTTTTGATGGAGGTACGAGAGAATCATTGACTTTTGAAGAAGGTAAAATTGAATATTGGGGAAACATGAATATTCCATCTGGGCGTTTAGAGCTAGGAACAGTACCTTAAACAGATGCAACATTTCCCCGTTGGTTGCTCTGGAATCGTCTGATATTCTTGATTTTTTTTCCAATTTCAATAATCAACTCTGAGGCGTATGAACCAATCCAATCCAGTGAGTTTCGATAGCTTCTGGATAGAATAAATAGTGATCCTTCGAAGCTGAACATTTTTTAAACTTTGCTTTTTCCGCTGAATCTGCAGCTCCGAAACTTTGGAAGTCGCCATAATGTGTGCAAATATAACAGTGTCCAAGAAGGTAAAATCTCACACTGAAGGTTTTCCATGACTCCAAGAAATGGAATACATTTTGTCTGAACGTTTTCCATCATTACGGCTAATTCCCACAGGTTCCAGGGCAGGAGGAATTTCAGCTGTTGATAAAGCTCGTTTTATTAGATCATTTATGGCAGCATGCCTAGAAAATCATCCAGAACTAAACTTGCAACTCAGACCATGGGTACCTTCTTCGTCAACGATAGAGCCGCATCTACACTTATGAATGACACATATTCGGCAACCCAAACGGAGCCCAACTGAAATTCTGAATGTTTCATTATCCATTAATAATCCAAGAGATGAAACTGGAAGTACATTGAGACAAGCACCAGATTCTTTGGTAGTTACTGCCTTGAGACGAGCCATTTCAAATTCAGAATTTATAGCCAAGTCAAAGAGTTTCTTGGATAATAGATCAATCAAAGGAAGATCATACGCTTCCTGAATAGTTTCATTTTTTGGAACAGATGTCTTCGTCTTTGAATGCCACATACTTTCACACTCTACGTAGAATGAATCGGAAATGTTTGAGGAATATTTCGGCAATACTGAAACTCATTTGACGTTTGCTATTAAAAGAGGAGAGAAACGCTGGAAGAGAAAGGCATGATGCCTGGCGGATACCCAAACCACCAAAATTCACAGGAAGTGTCGCCTGAAGCCATGTGATATCGTCGAAATTATTATTGTTGATTTTCTTCAAGATCTCTCCCAAAACTGAATCGAATTGTGTCAGTTTATATTCACAACGCCAAGTTGGACTGCATCTCAAGGTGTATAATAGTTTTGGAATCGTGAGACAGTTCTAGAGGAGAAAATAGGCAATATGTGTTGGAATACTATCGAAGCGGGATGAGATCAAGCTCAAGGAATCAGTTTTCTGAATGATACACCGAGATAAAGATTATGAAGATAATGGTGTACCAATCAGTGTCCATTTTGATCTATCCATAACTTTTATACCAGGAGCACAAATGGTGAATTTGTCAATGATGTTCATTGGATTAGGATCTATGGTCAGGATCTCACATTTACTGAAATTTAGCTCGAGGCCAATTTCTTCAGAGCAACATATAATATTTTTCAAATGCTCTAAAACAGACTCTGCGGGCCTCTTATAGATCCATCATCGAGGTGCCAGCAATCGAAATCAGTGTAAACAGATTTTGTTACATCTTCTATACTCAAACAAAAAAGAGCTGGACCTAAAGGATCCCTCTGCTTGCACTCCTCTCTCAGACATGATGACTTCACCGCCACAGCTCAGAAAAGTTGTTTTTTATAGCACTGATTAATGAACGGAAAGATATCTGGAATGGTATCTCTGACTTATATAAATATAAAAAATAATAAAATATTCCTATGAACCATATTGAATGCATTTTTAAAATCCAGGTATAAGAATACCTTTGAAGACGGGTCAGGATGCTGATTGATGAAAAGGCGTGCGGCATGAGCAACAACTTCACTTCTGCAAGGAGTGCCAAATCCAAATTGAAAGTGACAAAATAATATACCCAAACTCTCTTTTATATTCATAGCGAAGTTAAAGAGAATAAAATTTTTTCACCCTTGGATCCTGATGTTTTCCATAGTAAATCCTGTAATTGTGATGGCCGAAGAGAATCTAACCCCCCGCTGATCCTATGTACAGAAATATTTTACAGCTTTAAGAACTTAACTTTCTGTAACTTGGAGGGCAATTAGGTTTTCACTTTCTGTATTCAAAATATGAGTTTGGTGCGTGTCAGAAGAATGTTTCTGTCGTAATTCCGTTAAGATTGACATGTCATGACCTGCAACAGTGTCAGTTGAAGTCAAAATTCGCATAGCTGCATTAAGATCGCCGTCGGATACATTAATGATGACAGATTTCATGATATTTGGCGAACGTGTTGACGAAGAAAAGCTTTTTTGAACGGGAGAAAACGTACCTTCACTGTTTTTGAGATTTCTTCTAATCACTGTTGCCAAAGAATCCTTACAACTATAACTAGATGATGGTAGACAGAAGATCTTATACGTAGAAGTTGATAAACTTTCCCAGGCTTCAAAGGAATTTAAAAGCAATGATTTTTTCATAATTCTCTCTAAAGCTTCTGCAGCATCAATTCTTGCAGATTTTGGAATTCTCTTTACAATTGAAGTATTCTACTTCTAGCGAGAAAGCCGGGAGTTGAGACTTTCAACATAATTTTCACAGGGAGCTACAAATGAATCACTTAGATTTTCAATGATTCATTGACTGGATAACGATGCTTGCGCGGGAAGGAAGGATGACTTGTGTTTCTTTCTAATATAAATATTCACACCCCTTTTCGTATCGAAATTTCTATCACAGATGTTACACTGGAATACTTGAATCATTTAATATGGTTTTTGACAACTTATCTTCCATGTTCAAAAATGTTTTCCTCGAAACGATGTATTGCTGAGAACTTTGGTCTCAAACAGAATAGAGGTTTTTATGTACATTCAGGAACAATCAGAAATATAAAAAAGAAATTAAAAACTTGTAAAGTGATTGGAAATACGTTGACAGTATAATAGACGTAATTGAGTAGGAATGAGAAAATACGTTCTCAGGCATACCGCAGAAAAGATTATGATTTATTTATTTTCAATAGAGATTTTCATGACCGTCGCTCTTCTGAAGTAATTTCTTTCAGTTTTGCTAAATATAGTTTGGATAAATAGCAATAATAAAAAATCAATTACAACAATCGTTAGATTATGCCCATCATACATCATCACTTGAGCAGTACATGAAATTGATTGAAAATTATCGGGTAAAGAGATATTCGAAAATGTAGGTAATTGTACTGTATGACAATCATTAAAAAAAATCAGAACTAGGTACCCAGAAAGTAACGTGCAAGATGTTACTTATTAAAATTTCCACTATATTTTCTTTCATCCACCAGTATATGAAAAACTGCCGCTGATGAAACAAATTTAACGAAATAGGAAAGCATCACAATAAATGAGCACATGCATATGTTTAATTGTCATACCTGATAACTCGATCATCATTGTTAATGATATTCCCTATCTCACGAAAATAAACTGAATAAATTCAAATGTTTCACTTCTATTTCACCATTTCGGCTAATTGTTAAAAACAATGGCTCTTGAATTAACGTAACTAAATAAAGTAATGCGATTACCAAAACGAAAAATAAATATTTGACGTCTGTAAAATTTAAGGGTTGAGTGCAAAAGAGTAGGTATAGACATAAATAGGTAAGAAATCATACAGGGCCGGAGCTAACCTCAATGTGTACCTCAAATGAATTTGCTTCCTTTTTCATTAAATGTTAGACTAATTCTGCTTCAAAAATTGTATTTTGAGATTTCTCTTTATCCCGATTCATTATTTAATGACGAATGTGAGATTTTGAGTGCTTTTGTTTGTTTTGCTCTCTAGGATTCATTGACTCCTTTGTTAATTATTGAACTAGAAACCAACAGGGTACTAGATCGATGATATATAAGAAACTCCAATACTAAAACGATTACAACTGAAAACAAGTTAGGATTGTACTACGTAGTCAAGTGAAAATATTCCGGAAATGGCAGAATAATCATATATAAAATTTTCCTTTGGTGTCATTCAATGAGAACAAATAGTATTTTGCCCTTTACCACACAATAATTTTCACTCCTAGATGCGCATTTCGTCAATAGTAGGAATACTAAACAAACAGTAAATATCCAAACCATTCATATTTATATCAAATTAATAATTACTCTGAATCAATAATAATCAAAAATAATGAATGAATGATTATAATAAAACAATACTTCATAGTAATTGATTATTCGATATAAACATGATTGATTTGGCTATTAACCGATGAAGAAAACTTGGTTATCGAAATGCATACCTCAGAGGGCAGTGTCCAGTGAGGAGTCCCGTTACCAATTTCAAGTCTTCCTTATCCAACTCGAGAAGCTATTTAGCTATCTTTGGCGATAAGTTCACCAGCCTTTTTGCTTGTCTTTGTTCTGACACTTTATTCCAGTGAGTTTTCATTTATTCGATTACCCAGCGTCGAAATTCTTTCAAGATGGCTTTGAAGAGCCACAAAAGGATTCTAGGCCAGAAAATTGTGTGTTTGTCTCTTCTCCGCAAGGCAGTCTGCTCCTCTTCGTTGTCACTAATGGCTTTGTGATCTGGCACCCACATCAAACTGACCTGGTTGTTTGCGGTCACAAGTTAGCTCAAACTCACAAGTGTATGACTTCAAAGTTTTCAGTGCTCGTTGGCTATCTGACAGTATATAGATTTGTTTCCTCCGTTTGTTCCTTCCGAGTCAATCGTAGGCACACATCTATATGGCATGTACTATATCTCTACAGAATGTGTTACCAAGGGGTTTTGAGATACAGAAAATTGTTCCTGTAACGCCCACTCCAGCCCTTTCATCCATCTTTCCACTTTCCCGTTGAGGTTCGTTCTCTTTGCAAATTTTGTGGTTGTTTACGACCACTTCAAACTGCACTTCGAAGTCGTACCTTACTGGCATGTTATCTGTCGGTTTAGACATTTCTTGTGTTCCAAAATCTTCATATGCCTGATCATGTCTGGCTCATTCTGGAGGCACTGATTGCTGCTTCCTTCATTACACATAGGTGAAATGGTGCAAGGTTGAGCATTAACCTCTAATGCTGCGGTAGGGACGTAATATCGCACCTGTGATTTCCAGACAAGATAGTCACTGCATTTTCTGCGGATTGACTTGTGCTGAAGTTTTATGCAACTTTGACCACCATATCAGTGAAGCATAGGTGACCATGGGTTTGATGATCGTGTGCTACGAACAGTAGATCTTTTTTGGTTTCAGACGCCATGTCTTACCAAAGAATCTGAGACCTGCACGGCATGCTGCTATTGCCCTGGAAAAAATGTGGTTGATTCGATTGTCTCATGTCAATTTTTGGTGGATTAAAACGCCCAGATATTCAACCACTTTAGAAAATTTAAGCTGGGTTCCATTTAGAGTTGGGGATTTAAGTTTGTACTTTCGCCTCCTTGTGAATCAGTGTTGGTTCCAACACTGATTTACTAGAAATGACATTAAGTCCCTCCTTTGGACACCAGCTTCTTATCAAGGCTTCTTTCATGTGGATAGAAATTACTCCGTCATGTCTGCCCCAGATGGCGACAACCAGGTCATCAGCGTTACCTTGAATCGTGGAACTATTGCGTCGTGTAACTTCACTATCAGGTTATTGACAACCAGTGACTACAGTGCGAAAGAACTTCCATTTGGAGAGAACTTTTTTCTGCTGTCAATCTGAATATATTTTCCCTAAGAGTTTCCTCAATGACTGTGCTTTTCAGTATCCGTTGTATTCATCTGATCAGTGAGACCTTTATGTTTCTTTTCTCTAGTGACTATTTTCCTTAGTCCAAGTGGCGGCCACAGTCAACGTTGTTCGACTTCAGCTACCGACAGTACTATACTGTAATAAAAATACAAATAACTTTTTTCCACTGATTTATTATATATGTAAACTATGACTGCTAATTTATTTCAACCAATAAATTATCTAATTTATATGAACCAAATCACTATTGTGTAGTTAATCTCTTCACACATACACGCTAACGGTGGATTGTCAGTGCTCTTCAACTCAGACTCGGGTGAAGTTTATTTCCAAATTCATCTGCTCTTCGGTCGTTCCTTTAGAGTAGCCCAGTGATTGATAGTTCGGCGTTTCTCTAGATGGCTTCTAGATGCTACGGGAACTCTGGGTTCGTGCAACGGTGGTGTCGGAAACATACTATGTACTATTTCGTGCTCGTTTATACCAGTTTGCTCTTCGACTATAATTTTGATTATTTATGACAATTGATGAAAAGTCAGAGAGATTGTATTCTTCAATCTTCACTTTTGACATGTTTTGAAATTTGTATCTGTATTCGTTTCACCTGAGTATTTTAAATAATTAAAGTCTATACAGTTACATTGTATACTCTTTTGAAGAACCTGGTGATCTGGAGTTCAGCGGGTAGCTTTTCTTTCGGGTCACAACAGGTGGAATAATACATTCCTCTGAATCTCGTCACTGCCCGACAGGTCCAGTTCCAGCTCGTTACACGTCTAATACGTTACAGTTGTCTTCTTGGTGAATGATAATGATATTGGTATCAATAAAGACCATATACGCATGGAGGACAACCGACATCTGAGGCCCTGGGGAGTTGCAACATCACCTACCCGAGAAAGCATCCGAGAGGGTGGAAGACAGCTTTCCTCTGATATCAGCGTGGGATTCCTAAGTTAACCCCCTCGCAAACTCCATTACTCGGTTTCTGAAATTAGAGATACACGCCCTCACAATCATCCAAAGGCAAGGTAATAACGTGATAATAACGGATGCTTTGAGTAGACGAAACCAAAAACCTTAGGATTTATCTGTCACATATCACGTGTTGATATTTCAATCAAGAGTTGAATCTAGTTAACAAGTAATACCAAGTTAAATCAAAATAAATACGATATCTACAAGTAGGGACATATTGTAGTTGAATTATTTGTATTTATTGAATTGGTAATTCGATTGATGTAGTCGTTGTTATTACGTGGTAGTATATCATCATGAAGAATGATAAATAAAACTTCCTACGTTTTTATATACCACTTCTATTTGTAACTAACGTTACTGCATTTCCATCCTAATATATGGGCATTAACAAACCACCACTGTATTCTTGACTATGACAAAAGTAGATGTTGAGGTCGACGACAAAAAACGAGCTCACGAGCTTTTCAGTATAGACTTTCATCTGGGCTGGATCTGAGAACACAAACGCAAATTCTTATTGCATTTTTGTCGACAGTATCCAGAGCTTGTTGAATTTGCTCTTGAAGCAATGACGAACATTGACCTTCCATAGTCTTACTTCAATCTTATCAGTCCTCTGTAAAATTTGAGTTGAACCTTCACTTCTGCACACCGTTGATGATGAAAAAGAGCCTTCAGAAGGGTTAGTCGCATTGAGCAGTTTACTTTGATCTGTACTATATGTTTCTTCAAGTAAGCTTACTATCAAACGTGAATACGAAGTTGTTTTGATGTTCAATCTTCAACGTATATTCATTGATGATTATGTGTGCAACTTGATTGATGCTATATCGACAGCTATATAGATTCGATTACGTTTGATTTTTAGGCCGATAAGTCAAATCGTCTTGTTGCTATCCAATAAGTTGTTCAACTCATTTTCGATGAAATAGCAGGTACTGGTTGAATATTTATTCACTTTGGCCAAATATAATTAGATCGTCAGCTTAAGGTGTATATTTCACAGGTTGTTTGGTCGTGGTGATCCGATGGTGAAAAGTTCGCTTCTCAACCTTGGAGGCGTGGCTTTAAATCCCAGCACGGTCACCGGCCTTATGCATGGCATCACAAGTTGTAAGGTAAGGGCCTCGTATTTCCTTGCTCGAAAAAGTCTCTCGAAGATTTTTGAGGGTTGCCGTAAGGGTGCAGCTGGTTGGCAAAAGGTACAAATTATCGTAATTTTCTTGAACATAAATAGTACTAAGGACTGATCTTTGGGGCACTCCGTTATCTGAAGTGAGTTTTCCCATTTACTCTTACTTCGAATATTCAGTCCGTTAGGAAATTTTTCACGAAGTACTAAGTTTTTCTTAGAAAATTAATTTCTTTGAGTTTGCTAATGATAGCTGATGGTCTCAATGTTGCATTTGAAGCGCTCAATATCAAATACCACTGCTATACATAGAGTTCGTAGGTTCTGTTTGAACCGTTAAAACATCATGTCGGTCGAGAAATCATACTATGCGTTAATTATTCATCTTTTCTAAAAGCTTGCAAGTGTGCATGTGAGTGAATGGGTACATAGGAATTTGGTGATGGTGATATACTATTCGGTTTATTAATGGGGAGAATAATCGACTGTCGCCATACAGATGGAAATTCTTGACCTGACCAGATTTTGTTGAACACTTTGAGGAGTTTGATGAGTGGAGAGGAATTTTAAACTTCCCAGTCACACAAAAAATGTATACTCTAATAACGCTTACAATTGTTACAATGTCTTCGTTGGAACGAGTATCAAACATGTTATAAACATGTTTTGCACTCATTTTGTTGAGGTCGAACTTCTTTTGGTGGTACAGTGTATAATTTTCCTCTGGTGTCCGATGCACCAGAAAAGTCAAACCAGCAAGTTTGTGTTTCCTACAGTGATGTTAACTGTCAGGGAAATACCTGTAATTGCTAGCTTCTTTCATAATAAATCATATTCTAGCACCCCACATGGACTCCTAACTATCAGAATAGCAAGTAATGGTAGTTGTGTCTCATCTTTTATTTTACATGTGCATTTTGATGACGAAAATCAAGAAACAGTACTGAACAGTATTACCTTCAAGGAACTTGGTATGATGATGGTATTCAATACAAGTCATACAGTACAGAACCTTTTGGGCAACCCAACGGAAAAAGTCGAGAATTAAGAAAAGGCGGGAATTGATGAAATTAAAAGTAAAGTCTGCGATGCAAAATATTACGGACAACCGAAAATATCTATAAAAGTAAGATACAAAGAACTCTTCAAAAATTAGCAGTTGCATATCATGTACTACAACAAATCAATTCCAAAGACTTTCGTTCATTGAAATTGGTTGAGCAGGTTTACAACAACAGGCAGTTAGATACTGCAAATATATAAAATATACTCTCAAATCTGAGGGCTTTTTGGGGGTTCAACACTTACAGGATATCTATTCAAGGAAAGGTCAAATTTGAGAACAGTTTTATTTACTTCCAATTCGCTGGTTAATCTACAAACTGACAAAACATAAATTAAATTATGATTTTTCCGTCTGAGGTTTAGAAAATACAAGGTTGGCAGTAAAATAATTCGTCGAGCCCAGTAAACGAATTAATAACATCAATAAACTCACCGGACACATCAGGCCTGCTGATAATTGAACACATTTATTTGATACTACCTCCAAACTAAAGATCCTGTGCAATATGTATAATAATTCAGTTAGTTTCTGTCAGATTTGATAAATAAATCGAAGTAATCGTGGTTCAGTCACGGCCGATATTTCGAGGCACGTATAAAAACAATAACAATTTTTTAAAGCAATATTTGAAAAAACCGTTTGAGACCAGTGTCGTCCCCACGAGGGGTATATATCGACACGAATTATTTCGATTTGAGAGTGAACTATTCCGCGATGAACAAAGGCAACAGTTTTGCTACAATACCTACATATATGAGAGCCTAGAAATTATTGAAAATTTATTTGTGAATAATGATGGTGGACCGGTGATTTCCAGAAAAAAACACATAAAAATAATTTCAAAATTGGCATGGACATTATTATCAATAAGATGGACATCAACGCACTATGAGGAATACTAATTAAAAATTATATCCTATTGGAAAATACGACTAGAATAAGTCGTGGCCCATTAGGCTCGATCCTCACGATAGTGCCGGTCACAGTCCGTTCTCGATCCAGTCTCGGTCCAGTAAATATTACTGAAAGTGAAACAATGAGTGTATTCAGACCACAGACCTCATAAAAGAAGTAATCACATCACGAGAATAAAATGGAACCGTATAGGGCGCTGCATCTACTCTCCCATACAGGGTGTAAATTCGAAAACTTTCAATGCGAATATTTCGCGAAATAGAAAAGTTAGAAAACGCCATTTGGCACAAAGGCTAACGAGTTAGGGGGAACTAAAACCACCATATTTCAGTGAAGACACGAGTCACCCCTTAGGCGCGACACACCCCAACTGTAAAATGTCAAATGGCACTACCTCTTTTGTAATACCTCAAATGAAAGGTCTCATTTAGTACCCCTGTACAATAATTTTCATTTTCATCCAACACTGGGTGGCACAAAACATTTTTGAATAAATAAATTGTATTGTGTGAAAATGATAGATATTCTAAACAATAGTACAATCGATTTTCAAAATCAATTCTTGTTATTAAGAGGATATTTCATTTCATTATATGGTCACCATGTATTCCAGTTTGTTGTAAACAAAAAACAAAATCATGTTGTTGCATTGTTTTTATCGGGTTCGTACCTACCTATCAATGTTGGTAAAAATTTAGTCCTTTGTGCAAGGTTTTACTGTGAAGTCAGGAAACTATTCATCATGGTTTACAGTTTGCCGGAAAGAATTCAGATGGTGTTTATCTATGGTTTTGAAAATCGTTGTGCCTTAAGAACTGCTGCAGCATTTAACGAAAGAAACCCCGGAAAAAATGTTAGTCATACTTACATCAGACAACTGATTCTTGAATTTGAAGAACCAGGATCAGTGGCAAACAAAAAAGGATCAATCCAAGAGTACTTAATGAAGCGGCACAAGTGGAAGTTTTAGGACATTTTGCTATGAATCCTACAATGTCTCTACGCCAAGGTTCAGCGATAACAGAAATTTCCCATCAAGCTATCCGTCAGGTACTCAAACTTCATAAGTTTCACCCATACAAAATGCACATTCTTCAGGAGTTGCGGGAGGACGACCCCGATCGAAGAATTCAATTTTGCGAGAACATGACCGAAATGTTACGTATTACTCCCCAGCTGCTGAAAAATATTTGTTTTACCGAAGAATCCACTTTTTTTAAATGGTGCAGTGAACAAACACAACTTTAGGTACTGGAGTGACGAAAATCCGCATGTCTTCAGGGAAGGACACACGCAGTATCCAGAAAAATTAAATGTCTGGGCGGTAATTTTAGGTGACACAGTGATTGGGCCATTATTTATTAATGGCAATCTTAATGGCAATACTTATTTCGAAATGTTAAATACCACCATTCAACCTTTAATTGTTGCAGAAATTGAAAATCAGTTGGACATTGACGGAAATAGGAACCTGAATGAAGATTTAATACATTTTCAGCACGATGGCACACCACCTCACTACGTTTTGCCAGTAAGGCAATTTTTGAATGATGCTTTTCCAGGTCAGTGGATTAGACGGAGAGGTTCAATCGAATGGCCAGCGAGATCTCCTGATCTAACACCGACATTTGAAATCCGTCGTATTTAAAACACAACCTACTTCAATAGAAGATCTTCCACAACGAATTATTGCATAATGCAGATCTATTCCAAGAGATGTGTTCCAAAATGTTAGAATGGCATCTGAACATCGATTATACTATTGCTTACAACAGAATAGAATGCATTTTTGTAACCAATTTTTTTTTCAATTTTGAATTTTATTTTTTAATCCAGAGTGCTATGGGTACGTTCAAATCACTAATTACAGCCCTAAAATTTTGGAGAATATACAACGTCTCTGTTTTCGGTCAAATTGTATGCGCTATGTAAAATTTAATTTTAAAATTGAAATTACAATTTTTTTTAAATGGCAACATGGTGGCTCGTCAGGTTAGGAAAAAAGAACATTTTATTACGATTCATGTGATCCTGCACACCTATAGGTTTTGAACAAAATTACGTCAAAAAACTTGAAAAACTTTGTTAGATGTTTCATAAAATAAATCATTTTTGGTATTGAAATAAGATTTAAATGCATCGATTAACCTTTGACAAACACAAACGATAAAACAAAATCATTAAGGAAATCGACTTCTTATTTTACTTCGCTTCTGCAAATATAAATTACGTATTCATTGTGTGATTACTTAAAGAATATATTCATGATAATATTTTATGTAAGAGCATTTGTCATTAGCTTTTGGATTATTGATTATCAATATACATGATGGAGAAGAATGCCCTAAAATGTGTACTTACATACAAAACCTTCAAATACTTCAATGAAGACTTATTTCGATATAATCTATAACCTCTTTCCTCAGAATCTTCGACCAGAATAATCTTGACGAAAAGCTGTCTTTCTTAGGGCCATTAAATTGTGTTCAACGTTCACGTTCTTAACCATTGGTAAGTTTAACTGGAACCTATATAACTGGCCCTTAGTGATCTGCCTTATGCACTTATTTTATCGACACGCACCCATTACTACATCTAGGCTGACTCGTACAACTAAATGATCTCAATTAGAAACAAAGCACTAAGAAGATATAAAGAAAAACTGAAACAGATGTACATTTTCAATTTTACAAAGATATGCGAAACTACTTCACTCGCCAATTCAATACATATAGTAAAAAAACGCGAGTGAAAATTTGAAATTGGATAAGATAAAACAGGAATAGTCACGCGAACTTGCGGAATATTTGAAGAACTCTATACAGTGCGCCTTTTTTTAGCTCCCCCCCACCCCGTTAACTTTTGAACGGTTTGACATACAATCATGGAACAAACACCATTTTGAATAGTATCACCAATACAGCTTTTTATAATAAAATACATTGCGCTGACCCAAAATAGGGGGCAGGGGGGCACATCAACTAAAAAAAAATTAAATGGCATGTGGGGTCAAATTACACATCGTTGAAAAGAGAATTCAATTCTATTTAAAATCATAATTTTTCTTTATTAATACGTATTTTCACAATCTTGATCTCTTTGTGTCTCAAAATTTTCAAGTTGTTGTGCCCTGAGCGCCATCTGTCGAGTAATTGCAATGTTTCTTCTCTCAAAAAGAAGTATTGGCAAAGCCATTCAAATTGTTTCTTGTCCCATTGCTCCAAAACAAACAATTCAAATTTATCGAGATAATGGTACCATTCAGATCCGCACTTATACTTGACATTGCGAGTGCATATGGTAATTTTTTTTCAACCATAGTCCAAAAAAAAATTGGATTTTTGAAGAGAGAATTCAACTCTATTTTCAACGATATTCTACAATAGTTCTAGTTCTAGAATAGTTGAACGTACAACACACTTTTAATAGCTCTGCTAAAACACTCCTTTTCTGAGAGATTTTGTGATCAGTTAATTTTGAATTTTATATCAGAAGATACCTAATTCGAAGTTCTTTTAAACAGTGTTGTGATAATTACTTAAATTTCATAGAAACATATATTTTTCGGCGGCATAACATCCATTCTTGAAAAAGGACGAATACCGGAGAGTAACAAAAACTCTTATCATCGCGAAGATAAAAACCAGCAAGAAGTAGCTCCACTAATCGGTATCCATAGTACGGGTGATAAAGTAAGAAACGCCCGTCGTTCCTAATGATGAAGTGATTGCTATGTTCAGAGAACTGAAGCAGCAGAACGATGAAATAAAATCTCAGAATAATCATCTTGTGAACCAGTTCGATGATATGAAATTGGAATTCCAAAACTGTAAAAAGGAAGTTAAAGAATGTATACAGGAATTGCAGGCAGATAATGAAATACTGAAGAAAGAAAATGGTGAACTCAGAACAAGGTTGCTAACAGCTGAAAGAAAACTGAAAAACTTCAACCTGGTTATCTACGGCCTAAAAACTAGTGGTGATATTACGGAATCTGTGATTGAATTGGAATTGGAAAAACTGGAAATAGTATGCCGGGAGCACGATTTCAGGGATACTTAGAGGATCGGCGTTGCTAAAGACAATAAGGAAGCATCCATAGTTGTTGAATTTGTGAGCAACAAACTGAAAAATAATATAATAACTAATGCAAAAAAACTGAAAGGAACTGGAGTTTACGTATCTGTCGATTATACAAATGAAGATTACAACAAGAGGAAATTGCTAATAAGTCAACAGAAGTTAGCACGAGAGAGGGGTGATACAGCATATATAAAAGGACATAAATTAGTTGTTAATGGAAACTTATGGACCTATGAGGATATATTGGAAAAGTTGCTAGGCAACCAAAGCGTTTTAACGTCTGTCGTGAGTGGGGGTAAGAAAAGAGGACCTGAAGAATCTCCTGAAGTTACAGAACACCGGTCAAGGGAAGTATTGCAGAAGATGTCAACTCAAGCTGCATCAAGAAGCGGAAGAAAATAATTCATCTACTGATCGTTATATTATAATATTCCACTGAACTCCCATCAACATTTTCTATAAGTTTTGTCTCTCATTTTGATTTGTTTTTTGCGTGTCAGCACCTGGCCTAATACGCAGTACTGTAGTGAAAATGACTACTACTAAATTGGCACATTTGAATGCTCGATCTCTGTTCACCGGTTTTTTGGAGCTGAAAAACATGATTCTCGATCATGACTTCGATATAGCTGGAATTACGGAAACTTGGTTGTCCTTTAAGATGCCCTCAGATTCTGTGAGTATAACTGATTATAATTTTTTCAGGTATGATCGTAATGGTCGTTGGTGTATATATTCGAAATGGCATAAGTCACTCAATTATAGATGTAGATACTGATTTTGGATTAAATTCTGAACAGCTTTGGTTGAAATTACATTTGAAAAATAAAACTGTAGCTCTTGGAGTAGTATATATTGCACCAGCTTCGAATACTCTACATGTTATTAATCAAATTGATTCTATAATTTCCATTGTATTGCCAACCGTTGATGAAGTAATTGTTATTGGCGATATGAATGTTAATTTGTTCAACGCTGATAATCCTCTAAGTCGTTGATTTGGAGCATACGGCTTTAGTCAATTGATCAATGAAGCAACAAGAATTACGCAGCACTCTAGTACACTTCTTGATCCAATTTTTATAACTAATCGTGATATGGTTGTCAAAAGTGGGGTGGTTAATTCAGATCTCATATCAGATCACCAGCTTGTGTTTTGTGAGATTAAATTTGAGAAAGTGGAAAATCTACCCAAATATAAACATTTCGAGATTATAAAAATTTTAACTTCGAGCAATTCAATAGTGACTTGCAAAGCATTGATTGGATGGATGTTGTTAGAGAGCATGAAATTGACCAGAAGGTCAATATTTTCACTACTTATTTACTTGATTTATTTAACATTCACGCACCACTACGAAAGGTCAGGGTCACCAAGCCTAAATCACCCTGGATTAATGATAATTTGAAGCGGATATTCAAAGAAAGAGATTCTGCGCTGAAAAAATACAAAAAAACTAAAAATGAAGCTGATTTTTCTAATTATAAAAATTTGAGAAACTTTTCTCTAAACGCTCTATGCAATGAAAAAAGAGCTTATATTGACTTTATGTCAAAGAATAGTTCTAATTCTACCAGAGAAACATGGCAAGCTTTAACAAAGCTGAATGTAAAATTCAAGAAAAACTCAATTCCCATAAATCTGGGTAACCCAAATGAGATAAATGATCATTTTCTGAAGAATAATACCCCTAATGATTTGATTTGTGCTGACACTTGCTTGCATTTCGAAAACAACTTCTTTGATTCCAATCTCAATTTCTCTTTCAATTTAACGTCGGTGGAAGAAATTCACGATATAGTAAGTGCTCTGAAATCTAATGCATATGGCACAGATAATATTTCAATAGCGATGTTGAAATATTGCAGTCCCTTTTTAGACAAGTTCATTGTACATATTATCAATTGTTGCTTTATTTCCAATTATTCTCCTTCTGAGTGGAAACATGCCATTATAAATCCGCTTCCTAAAATTACTAATCCGACGGCTATATCCGATCTCAGACCGGTCAGTGTGTTATGCACCTTATCAAAAATTATGGAAAAGATTATGTATAAACAAATGATGCACTTTTTGAAAACGAATCGTATTCTTCCTCATAATCAGTCTGGTTTTCGCGAAGCTCACAGTACTTTTTCAGCATTAGTAGATATTACCAGTCGTATAACTAAAGCCCTTGATGAAGGCGAAGTGGCGGTGCTACTGCTGTTGGATTACTCGAAAGCGTTCGACACGATCAACCATAGAGTGCTCCTAGCTAAATTGAGATTCTATGGCTTTTCAAATTCTACTTTAAATCTGAAAATATGAAATGTTACTTGACAGATCGTACTCAAAAAGTAAGATGTAACAATTCACTATCAAATAGAACTGGAATTCGTGCTGGTGTACCACAAGGCTCAGTGGTCGGCCCTTTATTGTTTGTAATATACACAGCTGATATAATCAAATCACTGACTTATGGTCACTGCCATGCATTCGCTGACGACACGCAACTGGTTTATCCCTTCAAGATTATAATCTTTGGTATAATCAAATGGAGCTGGAAATCCAATCTGAACTTGACCATCTTTATGAAATATCAAATTGTAATAATTTAAAACCGAACTCCTCTAAATCCAAAGTTATGGTCTTTGGTAATAGAAAATCGCAAGTTATAATAAAGAACTCTATTAATTTGAAAATAAATAATAGCAAAATTGAACCTGTTTCGGATGCACGGAATCTCGGTCTCATATTCGACGATAAATTGAAATTCACGAAAAATGTTAATAAACTTATTCAAAAATCGTACTTTGCTCTGAAAATTCTTTAAAGTAGTAGAAAATTCTTGACTGCCACTATGAAAAAGAACCTGTGTGATATGTTACTTCAACTATGCAGACTTTGTTTATGGCCCTTTTTTAGATTTGAATGATAGGTCACGCATCCAACGCTGTAGGTTCATTCATGGTCTGAGAAAGTATGATCACATCAGTGTGAAATTCAAGGAACTATCCTGGCTCTCTATGTCTAACAGGAGAAAGCTGCACCTTCTTCAGTTCATTCATAAAGTATTATTAACTTCTGAACCCTCTTACATAAAGAATGCTCTTAACCATAGACGTAACCTTCACAGAATACGTATTCGTGCTGTTCACACTTTAGATCTTCCGAAACACCGCTCTGTAATGTTCCAAAGAAGCTTGAGCTACTGTGCACCAAAGCAATATAACGAGTTACCTGATCAATTCAAAACGTTGCCTATTAAACAGTTCCGACGTAAAGTCAAAGCACATACAGTGCGCATCATAAGTGTTACCCCCCCTATCTAACTCGTTACTGGACTCTTGTTAGGAAAATCGCCGAAACACGTCGATTTTTGATTTCTACAGTGTACATTTTCGTATGAATAGTGCACCCTGACTGGAGGGGAGCAACCCTGTCAGAAAATTTAAATAGCATAGGGTGGTGAGTGATAGCTCATTTGAAAGGGGCTTTTATTCTCTATTCAACCGTGCAAAGAATTACACCACAAACAGGAAAGCAACTAAACTAACACTATTTTTTTCTGCTATTACAAAAAATGTTCAAAATGTTCAAAATGTTCCCCGTTGACCTCCTGGCAAAAATAGAGTCTATTTTGTGTTTCAGTCCTGACGCTTTGCAAGGTATCGCGAGTAATTGTTGCACACACTTCCGTAATCCGCGCTCGCAACTCCTGAATAGAGTGACACTGAGTCTCGTAGACTTTAGATTTTAGGTAACCCCATAGGAAAAAATCTAAAAGAGTTAGATCTGGTGATCTTGGAGGCCATTCCACAGATCCTCGACGCCCGATCCATCGTCCTGCATAAACAGTATTCAAATATGTCCTGACAGCAACTGCAAAATGAGGAGGAGCTCCATCTTGTTGCAGTATAATGTCCATGTCAAATTCGTCTGGATTATTTTCGACAGTTGTCACTATGAGTGGATCTATCACTGTTTCCAGCATTTCCAAATAGAGGGCACCCGTCAAATTTTCCTCAATGAATAGCGGTCCGATAATATGGTCACCCAGTATCCCTGCCCACACATTAACTTTTTGGGGAAACTGGGTATGAGTTTCGCGAAAAAGTCGAGGATTTTCATCGGACCAGTACCTCACATTTTGTCCATGCACATGACCGTTTAAAAAAAAAAGTAGCCTCATCACTGAAACAAATATGTTTTAAATAGCTGGGATTTTGTAAAATATTGTTAGATACTATTTCACAATATTCTAGACGGCGGTCTGGATCATCGTCCGTCAGTTCATGCACCATTTTTATTTTGTACGGATGAAATTTATTTTTTTTTAGAATTCTCAATACCGTCATCTGCGAAACCTCACAATTCAAGGCTACAGTTCTATTCGATGAGGACGGGTTATTCACAAACTCGCTCATAATGTCCACTTGTTTATCTTCTCCTGTAATTGATCGCCCAGAACGTGGTTTATTTTGCACACTGTCGTTCTCATAAAATTTTGCCACTAATTGTTTGAAATAATGTCTATCAATAGGGTGATCCGGAAAACGTTCATTGAACATTCGTACCGCCTCATGATAATTTCGATGAGCCTCACCAAAAATTACAATTGCTTCGCATTTCTCATTCAACGCACGTGGTGCAACCATTATTTGAAGATGAATAGCAAGCACAACTAACAGCTAGACTACACTGACTCGCACTATCCGTGATATCATTTTCTTGTCTTGACCATTTATCCGCAAACACCCAAAAACACCTACAAAAACGTGCAGTTAATATCTACGCACACGACAAATACGTCTCACTTGACGTCTGACCCAACACCGATATCATACAGGGCCGACTTTGTAATTCGAAGGGTGAGTGCGCTACGTTAATTGTCGTTATTCTTAAACATTCATAACTCTTGCAATAATGTAACATATTTCAATTCCTTTGCACGGTTGAATAGAGAATAAAACCCCCTTTCAAATGAGCTATCACTCACCACCCCATGCTATTTAAATTTTCTGACAGGGTTGCTCCCCTCCAGTCATGGATGAAATTAGGGGTGCACTATTCATACGAGAATGTACACTGTAGAAATCAAAAATCGACGTGTCTCGGCGATTTTCCTAACAAGAGTCCCGTAACGAGTTAGATAGGGGGGGTAACACTTATGATACGCACTGTATATTAAACGGGCAGAACTAGTGGACGGAGAGTGGTAGCAAGATATAAGTTTTCAAAGTATGTTCGGTGATTAGGAAAAATGATTGCTATTCCAGTAATTGTGTTTGTTTCGTTTTAGTTTTGGTTCTATTTTTTCTTGTTTTGTTTTTCACTATACAGATTTGTTAATTTTTTTAGTATTCAGTTTCATGAGGTTGAGTGGAAGAATAGCATAAGCTAAACTTCGCCTCATTTGTTCACCTTGGAAATATGCATAATATTCCGTACATATACAACTGTTATACTTTTTTTTGTATGTTCCATTTCTTGGTGAATGAATAAAGACGATTATTATATTATTATTATTATTATTATATATTATATATTATGTGTCGCTTGACCCCTTAAGCAATTTGAAATTTTTGAATCAAAATGCTCCCTCCTCCCCTCTATCAAGCTATCACAATGACTTTTATTTCAAAAAGTAGTATCGGTGATTTACTACAAAATCGTTTTATGTTTGTTCGTCAAACCGTTCAAATGTTAACAAGGAGGGCTAAAAAAAGCCTCACTGTATAGTGATGTAAATGATTATTTCATTGCCTCCCCGTCAACCATAACTTGATCTTCTTCATTTCTTTAGTAATAATACAAAAGTTAATTCTTCATTTAAATTCAATGAAGCGAATGACTTTTTTGTGTATTAGGCTATAAGCGATATCAAGACCAATTCACAGGGCTGTGATGAACTGAATTTGAGACATCAAATTATGCTGTCCGCACATATTCACATACGTCATGCGTATAACAAATTATGGTTCATGCACTAATTTTGTACCTGACATATGGAAATAGGCTGTTGTGGAAATCTTACCAAAGAAACCTAATCAAAATGATTATAAATATATTCGTGCACTAAGCATCCTCCCGACCGTCTCCAAAGTATTAGAAAGAGCAATTGAGTTGAAACAACTCATGAATCATATCGCAAATCACTCATTACTTCCCGAAGTCCATTCAGGATTTAGAGAAGGGCACATCTGTACAACTGCTCTTCTACACATTGCTGATGATATTTTCAGAGCTAAAGTACAATTCTGATTCTTCTGCACTCTAGCCGTGCTTTTGATACCATTTACTTTGATTTGCTTCTAGCGACCATTTACTGGCCTGTCTGACCGCGCTGTTGGTTCGATGAGTGCATACTTGAGAAACAGCAAGAAGTTTATATTGAAGTTAACGTGTATCAATATCTTGATCTTATCTCAGAGCCCCAGGGCTCCATTTTGAGACCTCTGCTCTTCAGAATATATACCGCTGGTCTATTACAATTTCTTGAGAATTGTTCTGTTGATCTTCTTGCCGTTGATACCCAAATTTATTACACATTTCTGAGGATGTAACTGAAAATGCTTGTGGGTTCATTAATGTAATGTAATGCTTTTGTTAAACTCGCATTTTTTTTTGTTTTTACGAAACTCCCAGGTTTTCGGAGAAAACCCCTCAAAAGCAGAGCTTGTTTAAATAAAAGTGGAATCCGAACCACTTCAGCTCAGTGACACACGACCGGGGATCGAACCCGGACCGTCTGGATGGAAGCCAAACGCTCTAACACCTCGACCACTTCGCTGTAAGTCTGACCACTGTTTATTTAAAATCTTATCAGATGATTTTTTGGCCCAAATATATGTAAAAACAACACTCTTGATACTAATATTTCCATAAACCAATTGTCTCTTGGAATAGTTGATCGCAAAAAATCTAGGTGTTTCAATTGACACGGACTTTTGAGGAGTATGTGACAAGTTTCTGCAAAACTCATATTCCTCACTGAAACTGACATACCTCAATGAACGTCAAATCTACATTGTGTGAAACGCTGATGTTATCAATCTTCAATTATTCCCAAATTCATAAGCAATCAGTATAAAACAATATGCAGATAGTTCAAACTCCTCTAGACGTCAAAGAATTACATATAAATTACGTGTAACTGGTTGGTTGATTTCTGAAAATAAACGAACTCTGCACTGCAATGCAATAATGAAGAACGACTGAAAGCGAAGATTAAACTAAATAAAAAGATAACAACAAAATCAAGTTGCCAATAATATGTTAAATGCTGCGCAGTAACGAAATAACCGCAAACGCTCTTCTAGGCTCGCGAGTCTGGAAACACCAATTGACGAAATTATGTTTTTTCGCAATTTCCATTTGCCACAAGGACATTCCCAAAATTCGTCGCCAGCTCTTGGACTATGAGGAAACGCCTGACAAATTGGAGGTTGACCATAATGAAGTATTCATTATCAAAATTTTGATATAATTGCTCCTTATCTCTCGTAGCTTTTACCTCCATTGTGTCTCCAAATAGGTTGGCCGCCTATATTACCTTGCACTCAAGCATGACCGATATCCAATGGTTCAGGACTGGAGCAACGTTTCTTTCCCTGAGGGCTGAAGTGATAGACGCATATAATGTGTTATTAAACGCCACTTCTATGACAAGAAACGCTGTGAGTGTAATCTCTTTATTCGAGAGAGATTTCTCAATCCTTCCGACCAGGCTATAAGGCTATAAGGTTGATAAGCGTGTTGGTACTACAAAAAAATTGGATTTTCTGAATCATTATCTCGGATGTTCCTATCAAGTAGTTTTTCTCAGTATGAACGATGAGAGGCAGAGTGGTCTGAATGCCTTAGCCTGGGCGTTGGATAGTTTCCTCGTCTTCGGTATGAAGACCACTTCGGACCTTTGCCAGGTGTTAGGTATGTGTGTAGATCAGGCTCGCCCTGAACAGCTTGACTAGGTGTTCAACGTTTGAAATTAAAAAATAATACCAATATGTTTTCCTAATCCCAACCTGGATTGACATAATAATCTCTAAACATACTCACTGGGGTTCCTACGGATATTGAAAGAACAGGAAACAGCTCCATGCTATTCCAGAGCATTGATATGCTGAAGGAAGAAGGTCAATTGTTGCGAAACCAGTCATTCAACACAGTGTGATTCGATTGCACACATGGCAAATACAGGGTGATTCAAAAGTACTTTGACAAACTTCAGGAGGTGATTCTCCACAATATTCCAAAATGAATTGTCCAACTGATAAATATCAGGAAACGCTTTGTTTCCAAGGAACAGGGTGTTGGAGACGATGATGGAGGTAATACATTAGACAATTCGACTATCACCTAGAGGCAAAAAAAATTTCAAATAAGTAAAATAGATGAGACAGATTTCCAAGTCTCACTTAGAATAGTTGATCGATACTTAATAGTTTTTAGGTATTCCATTGGACACTCAGATCACAAGATCAACCATCACACTATAGTTTTCAACTAACCGCACATTTATAATAATGATATGTGTCCAGACAATATCAAATATCAATACGCTGGGGATGGAAAAATAGATATCGAACAGTAGTTGGCCTACAAATCGACGTGTGCTTGAAAGTGAGTCTTTCATCAACGAAGTAGGTGAATGTGGGACTGAAGCTTTGGCAAAAAGTGTTAAAAAAATCAAATTAGAAGTGAGTAGAGGCGGAGGTTATGTCTTATTATATTGAACTCAATATGGAACTTGAAAACACCTGATTGTATGAAGAGTGTACTGAAGGAAATACCTATAAGAAATGAAAATCTAAAAAGAAATATCAATAAAATGGACTAAAAGAATATAAAAACAATCCAAGTAATTTCAGTTGAGAAAAGAAGATATTCTATTGTTGAATTTGTTCTCGTTCTCGTTACTAAATATAGCAGAGGAAAAACTGATAATTCTAACATAATTTGTGGTCATATCTCAAAAAGAATAATGTATGTTTTCATGCTCAGGATAGGATCATATGAGTTGTCCGCTGAAAGAATAATCAAATCGAAATATTTCCTCATCAATATTTCAACATCTGTTCTTAGCATAAAAAAGAATAACATGCATGAAATATTCCCCCTCGGTGTCGTCACAAAACATATTCTAGATTTATGATAAAAGGAAAAACTTACTCAGTTCAGTTGTGTCTGTGTTTTCCTTGGTGTGGGTACTTATATTCTCTCCGTCTGATTCAATATTGACAATTTCTCCTTCCATTACCCTGCAGCATCCTGCACTGGGTTTTCCATGGACACAGTATATAACTCTCCTTGACGGAAATGTACTTGCTGGAGAAATACTGTTCCTAACAAGACTCCCATAATTGTTGTTCTCGGTAATTCCTCTGAAAGAGATAATGTAAATGATACAAATATTATGGTATGTTAAAGAGTGTGAAGTTCTAGATATGCTTTCGTAAGCAAACGTCCAATTTGTTGAGCAAAGATCAATTTATAGTACATTATATTTTTTAACCAATTAATTTCTTTCTCTTCGTATGGGCATACAGGGAAGGATAAGAAGTAAGAGGTTCCTTGAAAATTGAGGATACCCCAATAATTCCAAACCTGTGGATTTATGGAAATATAGCTAGGATAAGTTGAAATTATTTTCAATCAGGGTTCATTTTTTACCCGATACCTGAAACACTAAGCTCTCTAACCCCTCGGAGATGATTCGTCAAAATGTACAAACACGAAAGTAGTTTCTCTATCAGGAGGTTTTATGTTTGCCAAGTTATTATAACAGTTAGTTTTCCCCAATTTATCAAATGTCTCCAATATGTTCATACAACAGCTAAAAATTCAAAATTGGCACCATTTCATAATATACATCAGTCTCCTATAATATTTCATTAATCCTTCTCCGAATATTACGGAACAATTTTGTAAGCATTTTGGAAAACTCATCACTGCCTGTATAAAATTGAAGCGTTTCTCACTACTTCTTATATAATTTTCTTTGAATAACAACAGTTTTCTAAAAGCTTTGAAAGTAAAGTCAGGTTAATGTTATAAAGTGAAAATGCAACATGGAAAAACAACAATGAAACTGTTATAGGTTCGAGCACTCACCTTGTATATTAGTTACAAATGTTTGTCAGATTAAAGGAGAAGTGACGTTGTTAACTCACTGTCAGATTGACAATAAACAAAGCTTAATTATACATTGAAACAGAACGTAATATTATTTCCTCTAATAACTGAATAAACAGAAATATAGAGTTTTCTAAGAGTTGCAAGAAGAAATTCTTAATCTACAAAGACAAACAGGGAAAATATAAATATCGCCAATGTTGACTATTCACAAGAAGCAACATTGATAAATTTGTTACTGTACTTTGATATGTTTTTAAATAAACTGATTGTGATACAGGTAATAAAATGTTCAATGCGAATTGAATTTTATTTTGATATACATATCATAATATTAGGAAATTCAAAGCGTGCCCCTCATTTTTGGATGATTTATATAAAAAATCAAACTTGAAAAAAAAATTGCTCAATCTATTTGATCTTTGTTTGAGGAAAAACATGTATCATTTTGCCTGTTTTTCATATTGCCGTGAAGATTTGACTTTCAACTGCAGAATTGTGTATAAGGACACTCCAATATAACTGTCACAAAAGGTTATTTTGAAATAAGTTATTAATATATTTATAAGAGAATTGGAAATATTGCTGAAATTCAATAAAAAACCACTGTAAAATAGTAAAATAGTACCATTTTATTATTAATTTGATAGTTTAACACTTCAGCAGAATTTGAATAAGTTAAGAGAAAATTGAAAATATGACTGATATGGAAGTAAATGTACAAAAATGTTGTTATTTCAGGGCTGGAGCATATATCATATATTTTTTCAACCTTACCTAAGTTCAGTTTTTCATTTCAATCCATTCAGCATAAATATCTGGTCTGGAGCGTATATCATATATTTTATCAACCTTACCTGAGTTCAGTTTTTACATTCGAACCCATTTAGCATACACTTGTTCTATTCATTAAATTACAATGTTATGAAATATTTAGCAAGTCAATGGTTACTGAAACAGCAATTTACTTTCAATAGCAGAATTGTTTTCAATGACACTTTAATATAATTAAACGTCACAGAGGGTTATTTTGAAATAATTTTTCGAAATATTTGTAAATATAATTGAGATGCTATACAACTATTCAATTATATTTTGTGACTCTTTTATCGGTATTTTATAATTCTGCTGACGACACAATGATGTTCATTGTAGCTTTAATGTAATAAATTATTGTTTTGGAGGTGTTGACAGAAGGCATATAATATGAAATACTGTCAGAACATTCAAATTATAAAACAAATCCGCTTCTTGGATCCAGGATTCAGTGCCATTTTACCCATAAGTCTCAGGCGACGCAAATATTATGGGCGCCAGCAGATCCTAGGAACGAGCCAAAAGTTGGGAAAGAAATCGAAGGATTCATCAACCACCCATTTTCAGCCTCAGGCACCTCTGACCTGTGGAACGCCCCTGCTTGGATCTGACAATAATTGATAAGTTCTCCACATGAAAGGTGAGAAGAAATTAGTGAACAAATCTCTTCGTGCTTTCTTTTCTTTGACAATACCACGATTCAACTATAACTGTCTTATTGTCTTCAATAGATGTGTATGTTAGTACCCAAATATTCCGTCACATGAATCTCCTGAAGACGATTGCAGAAATGATATATCGAAACATTAGTAATTGACATATCATGTCTTTTTCAATCTTCAAACAAACGTTAACTGATTTATTGATTATTACTCAACACCAGTATAATAGGTTTAGCTCACATACGAGTGATATTGAATACCTTCTGCGCTGGTAATCTGTTCAACACTGAACAAGGTGCCACAAACTTCTGTCACCAAATTGGAACCTGTTCTTCCAAACTTCGTCCATTTCCCTCGCTCGCTCTGTTCACGGCAGAACCCTCACTTACCAAATTATCAGTGTCCTTTTTGTAAACTATTGTTTTATGTTTCTAAAACAATTGAGCACAAGTTGTCTTTTAAAACGTAGCAACTTTTCAACTGAATTATTACAAATATTTCATTATATGGTGGGTTCGAAAAATTTTTGACAATACCTCCCCCCTCCACCTCGCCAAATTCGCGAGCACCCAGCGATTATATTTCAACCTCACCATAATATTTGCATAATATTAATTTTTATGATGTTTGTAAACCTTTATCGAATCACCAGTTGGGTTGAAATATGATATAATAACTCGGGGTGAACATCCCGTATGATAAAATATTTATATTAATCTAGTAAGTGATTTGGAAAGTTGCTACTTCTCAGAACAATACTCGTCCTCAATTGTTTTATACAGTGTCCGGCATAAAGTTCGCAGCATATGGAAAACTTTTTTATTATAAATTATTCTTGATGAAAACCTCTGCTTCATCCCAAATCTAAATTGCAAATACCAAAATTGAATTTTATAGTACCATATAAGAGCGATATTCAAAAACATGCCTTGTTTTTAAAAAAATTTGATCCCATCACTTTATTTTTCACGGTAGAATTAAAAGTATGGGGAAAATATTGTTCAGAATCCAATGTTGATTCAGAAATTCAAATCACAGTCACCTATAATCAATTAAATTTTTCCACTTTTTTTCCAATTTTCTCCTCATCGCCCTGTACGATATGAGGAAAACTATGCTAGATCGATGGTATATTGTTAGATATGATCATATCACTCTCTGGATCCCATCGGAAAATCACGTTAATTGAAATATGTGACGCTATTTCACAAAATCTTGCTGCAAATAGTTAATAAAACTGAATTGTTTTTCAATATCGCTCGTATATGGTACCTAGTATAAAATTAAATTTTGGTATTTGCAATTGAGGTTTGGGATGAAGCAGAGGTTTTCATCAAGAATAATTTTTTTTTGAGAAATCGATCTGCTGCGAACGTTATGCCGGACACTGTATGACCAGAAAACACGAGTTTTCAAAAATACTGCTTCTGGGGCAAATGGGGAGAGTTTAGGAATATAGAAGTAAAATACACCGGAAAGGATACAAAAGTTATGTTCGCGTCTTGATTGTAAGCGTAGGTCTTTTCGCAGTAACTAATTCAAAATCTTGATTTCATATTGAGCTAAAATAGATGTATTGTTAATGTAAAAATGATCTAAGCGCTGGCTCAACCAGGTCTGCCGCCCTAGGCAAAAGATTACATTTTCCGCCCCTTCCACAACCAAAAGAAGCCAGATAATATCCAGGAGACAACTGTAGCGGATATTGAATAAACAAAGATAAATGTAGATAACTAAATGAAATAATGGATTGTATTAAATATAATACAATCATTTTCATTAATAGTAATAGATATATTTTTGTTGATCATGATTAACTATGGAATAGAAACACGATGGCGTATCATCTATAGCATATCAGAATCACAGTTCTGGAGAGAAATTTTTATTTCTCCCGCCTTAACGCTTTCGAGTCTTCTGTTTTTGAAAAATTAATAATTTTAAATTTTTTTGCAGCTCCTAAAAAGTTGCCGCTCTAGGCGGTCGCCTGACTCGCCTAATGGGCTCGCCGGCCCTGAATAATGTTGATCCAGTATGGGTGAATATTGAAAAAACAATAAAGTTATGATATTGATAGAACATTTGCTCAACTTTTTCTGAATGTAGATTGTTACAAATAATATTGGGTCAATATTGGTTAAATGATTTTCACCAATATCGATGAACAATATTGTCTAGAATAATTATAGCAATTCCAATATTCCCCTCATGTCGATTCTGGGGAGAAAACAATTTTATATAAAAATTTTATGTTTGGTAGCATCTTCGCTGAATATTATTTCACCAATATTCAACAAATCATATTAACCTGTATTGGGTCAATATTGGTTGAATAGTTTCTACCCAAATCCATAAAACAATATTGTCTACATATACTGTTTCCAACATTTATAATAAATATTGCAATCCCAATTTTTTCCTCAGATCGATTCCCAGAAAAAAAAACATTTTGTATTTTCAAGTTTGAAAAATCAGATCCAAAGATTGGCTCCTCGTTTCATCGGTTATGCCCAGGAAGATGCTCAGGAGTTTTTAAGATGCATTTTAGAGGGTTTACATGAAGAAGTGAATAGAGTAACGGAGAAGCCAAAACCCATTATGACAGATATGAGGATATGAGTCATGGTCCAGATATTGCGTTGATCTGCGGACATTACACGACTATCTGTAGACATCCTTACACAGACTCGTAGCACGTGTACAACGACTCTCGTGTTTCTCTTATTTCCACTATGTCAAATTCTCTGGTGTGCAAAGAGGCCTATCTCATGTTCTATGAGTCTTGCTCATAGGTATTTTTTACTCTGATATTTATTTGATATTTATTGTATTTTTGTAACGTTTACATTTATTTCATTTGTTATGTACTCATTGTAATCACTGTTCAATCTCCTTCGATCCGTTTTGGGACCTTTCCTTACCAATACCGCGAAGAACAGGGCAATTAGGACTATCACAATGTTTGGATTCATTCAGACAGGAATAAACTTTGGATGGTGACAAGAAGCCGACATGTGCGAAGTGCAAGAAGAGAAGGAAGTGCATGAAATCTTTATCAATTAAAAACTTCCCCAAAATTTTAGTATTCCATTTGAAACGTTTTTCTCTAACAGACACATTTCGAGGAAAACTGAATGCCACCATTGACTTTCCTTTAGAGGGATTGGACTTGAGTAATTATGCAGCAGACAACGTAGCTCCTTGCCATTATAGTCTTTATGCTTTGTTTAATCATAGTGGGATTACCTGTAGCGGACACTACACAGCCTACTGTAAACATCCGTATGCGAGCACGTGGCATAAGTATAATGATTCAAATGTGTCCCCAATTTGATCTAAATCCCTCGTGAGCAGTGATGCATATGTTCTCTTCTATGAGCCGGAAGGAGTTTGATCACAACTTTGTGTACATATTTACTTAGTTTTAGTTTTATTATATGTTTCATATTTTTAGTAATCTGTTGATTGAACTGTATTTATATCTTTCAATATTATATACTTATCTATTATATCATCAGTTGAATAAATTTTACCAATTTCTAAAAAATAATACTACATAGTGTTTCAACACCTAGAATAATAACATTGCAATTGTAATTTTCGTTCCATATCGATTCTAGGAAAAAGAATTGTATGTCCAAGTTTAATGCATTTTGGTTCAACATTATTTCAAAAAAGTTACTTAAATTTATCGAGTCATGTTTTGGTTCAATTTTCAATTGAGAATGATTCTCTTCACATTATTCCACAAATTTCAACAATTCATATAAACCTGTGTTGATTACAATTGTGGCGGAAACTTCACGCCAATATTGAAATCATAATATTGATACAATATTACAAAGAAAACTCATTGCCAATATTAAAATTTGTCGTGATTTTTCGTTTATTTACAAAATTAACTTCGGCCTATGTATCATTGTATTTTTATATTTCTGCAAATAAACTTTTATTATTATATTTAAAAAAAATTGAATACTGGCTGAATATTCAATACGACATTTTGACGCTGGATACATATTTCAGCGTTTATCTTAGGAATTCCCAACAAATGCTGAAGTCATTTGGTATGGTATGGAGATGTTCCCCCAATGGAATCAAAGAATAATTTCAGCTATGGTATTAAAAGAGCACTGCGAAGTAGTTCTTGTAGAAAACTTTGCCATGAATCTAACATATATAATTCAACGGTAGTAGGGGGCAGTAGTTGCTTTCTATTAGAGACTCGCTGAAGAGCATACCTATTGTATAGGTTAATGCGGAAGAGTAGATTATATAATCCATCCATCATTAGATGAAGAAATTTTGAAATAAATTATGAACAATCCTGAGTAGAAAACCGCTAGGTGGCTCTACAGATGAAACGTCAGGTAGAACCTCAGAACATAAACTCAGTGGTTATGACGACTGAAAGGCAGACTCCGATGATACCTCAATTGAAGAACTGTCATTGTAGAATTTCCGAGTTATTCAACATTTCATGGAAATGATTCACCATTTTTTTCAATGCGTCATATTCACTTTGAATATTCTGCCAATATATCTAATTTATATTATACCAATATCGCTTCAAGAATATTTTACCAGTATTACTTTTGAAATGTCCAAGCGATATTGGACCAATACCGCGAAATGTTGAAAGTTTTTCTCGACAATATTAAGTATGTTTGAATATTTTGCCAAAATTCTCATAATATTTTAGAAATATTGTTTTAATATAAGTGTGCTACAGCGAAGTTGTACCAATATCGCTGAATGTTTTGAGCCCAATATTGAATATTTCACCAAGATCATTTCAGACTGTCCAGGTAACATTGGACAATGTTCACACTGTTTTTGCAACTATTGCGTTTGACTATTTTTCCAATATTATCATACAAGTATTGTCCCAATGTAAGTGTGCTATTTGGGATCCATATCCTTCACTCCCGAGGCTTGAGGTTTCAGGTCGTACAAGTCCAATCTGTCCAATGCACCTCACTTTTACTATTTGATCGGATAACGCAAGGTATCTGAGGAAATACACAATGAGCTCTTGTGATGTATCAATCGCCATGCGGTAATCGATGCGACCAATCGAAAGGTTACCCTTATACTAGACGACATTTCGTGTGGTACATAAGTTAATTTTTTCCCTCAAGGACTACTTCGGTCAGTCCCCTTTTCCGATGCTCCGGTACATCCGGTGGGTGCTATAGTATCATCCATCCAAAAATCCCCCACCCATATCATTGGGGTGAGAGATTATTGTATATGAACATCTTTGTTTTTAAATTCCCATTTTTCATCCGGTTATGAGTCTTGTTCCTCACGTTCTTCGAATTGTTCATCAGGTTGTAAGTCTTGTTCCTCACGTTCTTCGAATGGTCGCCAAAATGCAATGATGCAACACTAAATACACAAACGTTTATACTAGAACTTTAATGTTGATTTTCACACTTTTAGTTTAAAAAACCGCGACATATGTTTTGCAAATACAATGGATTCTTCAAGCAGAAGTATACTGAGTTGTACTTATGTCTTTTATTTTCCCAAAATGTTTATTAATTTGGGAACAGTTTTATACCTGTTTTCGGATAACTCTATCATAACAAATAGTGTTTGTCAATAATTAATTACATTTATACCTAGACTAACGGCAAAATAAATTAAGTAGAGAGATAATATTGAGTTCTGTTTGATCGTTCATTAAGTTCGCTACTGTTCTTCTTTTCATAAATATCACCAGGCTGCCGGACAGCAATAAAAATATTAAGAGGTGATTTACGGTAATTTATGCAACAGGCGGTCAGCGCATTACTGATTGCTTTCCACGCTTCGAACGGTTACACGTAAAATATACTCAGTCTGGTCTACTGTTTTCTTTATATAGGTAATAATATTTATTTAATTTTCTGTTTTCATCCTTCATTCGTTATTACACCATGTGCTATTTTGAATCAACACTATATATTGAGCTGAATGAAGTCATATTCAACTGAGATTGGATAAACTATAATACAACACTCATAACGCTGCATTATTCCTGTGTATACAGGGTGAGGCACTGAAAACTAAACAGAACGAATATCTTCAAAACACATGTGTTGTCAAAAAAATGCAAAACACGTCGATTTTCATTCCAAGAAAGACATCTTCCTATCATAACCTCAACTGTCGTACCCCTTCCCCCACCCCTTGGTCACTATCACTAACAAGTGTGACACATCATTGAAAAGGTAATTTCATAAGGAATTCAGCCATGAACATTTTTGCTACCTAATTGTTTAATTTGGCGCCCTCTGGCGAGAAAAACATCTGTTTCGTCTTCCAAATTATGCAAATTTGCAAGCTGATTTGACATAAATTCGGTGACAACGAATTATGAAATTTTTCCAGTGATCGGAGATGCCTATGTTCCCTTCTATGAGCAGGAAAGCTATGAATTGCTGCTTTCAGATCATACTTAGTTTTATTTTATGTTTCATTTGTATTTTTATTGTTTTGATATTGTATTGTGTATGTTATGTACATGTTCTTATCCAGTGTATTTATTATTATTATATGGAGAAAAAACAAAATGGCCACTCCAAAATGGCGGACATGATTGGCAATTATGGACCGATTCGATTCAAAATTGATATGTGGAGGTTTTCAGGGTCGGAAATTATGATTTATTTGTCAATGCAAAAAACTAAATAATAAAATAAGATGATGGCTCCAAGATGACGGACGAAATTTGTAATTATGGTATGATTCGATTCAAAATTTGTATATTGGGATTTTCATGGTCGGAAATTATGATTTTTTTTGTAATTGCAAAAAACAAGATGGCGGCAAATTTTGTAATTATGGTTCGATTCGAACCAGCACCGAAGACGAATTTTTCATTTTTGAAAAAAATTCAAAAACACGTCGATTCTAAATCCTAGGGGGACATCTTCCTCTCATTACCTCAACTGTCATACCACTTTCCCCACCCATTGTTCACTCATACAATTTGAATAGGGAAAGTACTAAGTGTGACACAGCATTTAAAAAGTAATTCCATAAAGAATTCAGACATGTGAGTGTTCGCTACCTTGGCGCCTTGTTGCGGGAAAAACAACTGTTCCAACTTTTAAAATTTGATTTGAAAGCTAATGTGAACAATTCACGAAAATATAACAAAAATTGAAAAAATTAACATGGTATGAACTTACAAATTGGAAAATTTTGGATAAATTGATCAAAGACGTCAGACAGCGTTTCGAAAATAACTTATAGACCTTTATGGCAGTTCATGGCGAACACTTTGAGTATCTACTGTGAACTAATGTAAATTGGAATGATTGGATTTGAATTTATGCAAGGTTTTCCAATTTCGAAGTTTATGCAATGTCCAATTTCTTCCAACGTGCCCTGTTAGTATGTATGCATGTGTGGGACAAATCTTGCAGCTGAGTTTTGACCCTCTTCTAGTTGTCCGATAAACTTGAACTTTAGTAGGTGTCCATAATCAATGATGACAATGCATTATGGAAATCTTGTTGGAAAAACAACAACAAAATCGCAGGTCCAGGATGGCGATTGAGATATGTGATTATGGTCCGATTCGATTCAAAATTGGATTGTGGGGGTTTTAGGTATATATTTCCAGCATGACTAAAAAGAATTGAGTAAAATTGATAAAAAAAGCTTTTATACAAATGCGATGAAAAGAAAATAACATTTTTTAGGTTATTCTGTGTATAACAGATTAAAAAGTCTAGTTTATCTAACAGAGATTGATTGAGTTGAAATTGATGAATTTCATACGATTCATTTTGTTTAGAATCTGTGGCAATATTCCAACAGAATCTATTGAGTATGATATCCAGAAATATTGTAGAGCGTCCTAGGTCCTTCTCAAATATCCCATATGTACAAGTTGAAAGTATCATTTGGAATGCCAATATTGAACACTGATCGTTACATAATTTTGATTCTGGACCGTTCTTCCGAAGAACATTTCAGTACTTCTGAACCAAAATGTCTTTCCATCGAATATTCTATGCGGTGAGCCTAGTATTAGGTTTGTTCCAGTTTCAACAAATTCAAGTTCAGAGACGTCGGGATCATGCGCAGTTGAAGAGAATTTGAACCTAAAGTGAATTCTTCTCAACAACTGCGCATAATCCTGACATCAGTACGAATTTTTGAGTAAAAAATCGTGTAAAAGCAACTTAGCATGTCTCATTCGTCAACAGCTGAACACCAAGGGTCAAGTTGACGTTCTTTATTTAGATTTTCAGAATGCCTTCGATAACTGGATCATTCTGTATTACCAGACAAGTAAGAAACGGTCAAATTTTTCGATGAATTATTCAATCTTTTTGAGATCTATCTTCTTACTAGGCAGCAGTTTGTCGAATATATTTGTTTTGAGTCAGATTTATATTTATTTATATATAAAGTCTAGTCTGGTGTTCCACAAGGATCGAATTTGGGCCCTCCCATCTTTCTGATAATCATAAACGATTTGATAAAATGTCTCAGCAAATTTTTTGCGGACAATCTGAAATTGTTCATTACCATAAAGGATATCGAGGACTCTGACAACTTACAACAGTTCATAAGTTGAATTATTGAATGGTGTGATGTAAATCACCCCAATCTTAATGTATCTAAATGCAATACTATGACATGTTCTAGAAAGCAATACGTAACTCCATATGACAGTTTACTGAAACAAAATGAGGAAACTGGTATACTTATATGGTATCCTACAACCCAATATCATACAAGCCGGATTGAAAGTATTTGAAGAATTTTTTTTTACTATTTGTGAATGAAGGAAAATGGAACTCACCAGTCAAACTCAAACTCTCCTTAATAGATTCGGAATGATTTATTTTAATTTTCTCACACAATCTCGACAATCAAACATATTCTACAATGTTGATTTCATTGAAAATATGAACAGGATGTTCATAAAGTCAGTTGTGGAATCATCTTCGACTGGACATTTAATAAATAATAAACTATCTGAATGAAAATGCAAATTTTCACTTTCAGATTTTTTCTTCAAGTTAAATAGGGTCTTTCTCAATATCTATCAGATGTAGTTCAATGTCCAGCGTGGCTTTAGCCGGGGAAGTATTTGTTTTCTGTTAGATATTACAAAAAAGTAACTTCAATTTTATCGTAGGGTTTTTCCATTTCCAGAGGAGTCATGTATTGATTCAATTTTCAATTGAGAATGTTTCTCTTTCAAATATTCTACAATGTTGCTACTAAACTAAAATGATGATGAAATCCCCAATTCATATTATGTGTGAAAACTTCAACAAAATTTAACATCTATGTGATATAAATCATGAGAGACGTAATTTGTTGAAGTTGAATTTGTATTGTATTCACTAGTAATACTTGTATCAGATGCGTTTTGTTCAGTTAGTAGGTATTCTGTGTTTCATAGATATAAAATCAATTTATTTATTTTCTGTTTCGTGTTATTCATGTTTTTCTGTTGAAAGTGCAATTGGTAGTCGCAAGCTCGATAATTATTTGTAGCATTTCCTGTTAATGGGTGTAAAACCAATAGAAAACAAAAGCTCTTTTTTTCGGTAAAGGGTAGTTTATCGGGCTTTTTCTCGAACCAAAGAGAAAAGTCGTGTTACCTACGTAGTTTTATTTCCTGAACACGGATCCAAAAAAAATTCGTAGATACCTCGTATACTTTTTGAGTTATGACTATTTTCAAATACGATTTTTTCGATAAAAAGTAGCACAAAATGCCCCCTTCTTTTTGTCGACACTATTTTTATTCTCTAAACTCTCATTTCACAATTACAAGCACCAAAACCAAACTTTTTACGAAAAAAATTAACCTTCTTATATTACACTAGGTATACATTAACCTCACTCATCATTGGCGTTCATTCTAGAGGTGTTGGAAGGGTTATGTAAACTTAATAAGAAGGTTGATTTTTTGTGTAACACGTTTGGTTTTGGTGCTTGTAATTGTGAAATATGAGTTGAATTGGGTCTCAAAACAGTGTAAAAAATAAGGAGGCATTTTGTGCAATTTTTCTCTAAGAGAATCAAGTTTGAAAATGGCCGATTTTCATGATTCAAAAGGTCATAACTCAAAATTCTTTCGGATTCGTGTTCAGGATATGAAACTACGTAAGTAATACTACTTTCATTTTTGTTTCGAGAAAAATCCCGATAAACGTAGCTTTACCTTATATCTCAAAACCAGAAAAAATATATCATCTAGTTACTTGGGGACGATTGGGGTGCTATTTTTTCAATCATCTTGGTAAACTTTCTAAAGTGTTCGTAATATTGATGTCCCACCCTCCTTTAAGAACATTACAAGTTGTGATTTTAATTCAGTATCCAGTAACAAATTTCCATTCTTTCATTATCATTCGATAAAATGAAAACATCCTTCATGACATTTTCTCCGAGTTGTTGATTAGTTCGATGCAGAGACAATTTTTTGAAGAAGTTTTATCATCTTACTATATATAAACGTAATATTCATTGTGTTCATTCAGCAATTTTTTCGTCACTTCATTTTGGTTCATTTTTGAAACTAACAGTCCGGTGGCAGGGAGGGTTCTCGTGGCCGATGAAGTGTGACAAGATCACCCAAGTTTTTCTCATGTACTTTGACCTGCTGAATCCGAATTTCGAGGGTGATAAGCCGGGAAAGCATCCGGAAAATTTTTATGGGCGTTTTTTCGAGGGAAATCTAAAAATTCATTTTGTCCGAAAACAGTGGACGCAATAATATTCTGCATAAAATTCTCTACAAAGAAGTACCCAGCAAGTTTCTCTCCAAAATGCACCGTTTTGAGTAAAACGTGCTCGAAATTTGAAAAAATGCGATTTTCTTAATTTTCAGTGCCCTCTCATTGAGTCAAAGAATGATATTTTCAGGATCACCTTATCCCAAATTATTGATATATGTCTCTACTATGAATAACGAGAGAGACATTTCTGAAAAAATTATTCGTGTAGATTTCTCGCCACTGAATTTCCCGATACTTTTGCCTTGCATGAAAGCGGATTTTTTTTATTCGCGAAGCTCACGTCGTCGACGAATTTCTTATAGTGTCAATTGAAACGGGTTTAGCACATATTTTGTCATGATAAGAAAGCACTTCAGTTGCGGAAAATTGGAAAATTTTGATTAAAAGTACAATCATTTTCCGAGAAAAACCAAAAAATTCATTTTTTTCAAAATCAAATGATGTTATGATATTTTCCATAAAATTATCCACAAAAAAGATCCCGAAAAGATTTTCTCTAAAATGCACCGTTTTCGAGTAAAACGTGTTCAAAATTCGAAAAAATGCGATTTTCTCAATTTTCAGTTACCTCTAATTCAGTCAAATGATGATATTTTCAGGATCACCTTGTCACAAATTATTGATATATGTCTCGGCTATGAATATCGAAACAGATTTTCCTGAAAAAATTATTTTTGTGGATATCTCGGCACTGAATTAACCGATACTTTTAAATTTTTTTAAAAAATTAAAATTTTAAAAGTGCGCGCTTCTAACGAGAGCTCTTTTGTTTATTAAACCTATTTCCACGAACGCCAATTCTCTTTGGATGAATTATTAACGCATGACTTGACTAATAAAAATCAGGTGATTGACAAAGATGGCCTTACAAAACAAGAAAACAATAAAAGCTCACTTATTCGTGAATTAGAAAAAATTATATCCTAAAACTATGGTTATAACAATTCGTCGAAAAAAAATTGTTCAATAATCGATGTAATCCTCGCGTACTGAGAAAAATTTCATGGAAATCAATAGGAACGTTGGAAAATCTATCAACGAAATTTTCGAATTATGTAAAATTTAAAGCGCAAATGCAACGAGCTGCACGTATCGATCTAGTTTTTAACTCGTATTTTGAAAATTCAATCAAATCCTCTGAACATATTAAACGTACAAAATATGCTTCCATTCAATACAATATTATAAAAAAGTCACTAATTCACCGAAACAACAACAACATTTTTGGGAAGTGAAGAAAATAAAATATTACTTCATGAATTTTTTAATTCCTTTCTGCTTCAAGAAAGTGGATTACCTCAATATAATCTAGTCTTCAATACAATAAACAACAGAGCATGTGAATTTAATTATGATCCACAGTAATACTGATACAACGTAATGATGTAGAAGAAGCCGACCTGAAAATTATTATACACGTAAATCATTCCCATCATACCAGTTTTAATTGACACTATCAGAAATTTGTCCACGACGTGAGCTTCGCGAATAAAAATATGCCGCTTTCATGCAAGGTAAAAGTATCGGGAAATTCAGTGCCGAGAAATCCACACGAATGATTTTTTCAGGAATATCTCTTTCGTTATTCATAGTCGAGACATATATTAACAATCTGAGACAAGGTTGTCCTGAAAATATCATTATTTGACTAAATGAGAGGGCACTGAAAATTGAGAAAATTGCATTTTTTCGATTTTGGGGCACGTTTCACTCGAAAACGGTGTATTTTGGAGAAAAACTTGTTGGGTTCTTTTTTGTAGAAAATTTTATGCCAAATATTATGGCTTCATTTGTTTTCGAAAAAAATGGACTTTTTGATTTCCCTTGGAAAAGCGTCCATGACAATTTTCCGGATGCTTTCCCAACTTATCACCCTCAAAATTCGGATTCAGCGGGTCAAAATACATGAGAAAAACTTGGGTAATTCCTTCGCACTTCATCGGCCACGAAAACCCTCCCTGCCACCAGACTATAAGTAATTATTAAGTTTATTGAGTATTTATGAGATATGTGATAGTTATTACTTTCGTGAATATTTGTTTTCGCTTTGAGTTTCCTTTCAACTAGGTGAAGAATTTTTGAATAAGTATTTTTAATACTCACAATAACATCTCTTGATCCAGCCTCTTCGGCATTTCGAAGTTTTACCAACAAACAACAAAGTTCTTAACAATCACACATGCATCACAGATTAAAAGTTATTTATTTTACTCAAGGAAACATCGTGTTATTGATAAATATTCCGGGCAAGATAGCTATCGTGCGCCCGAGACTACAGCAATTACTGAATAACTCACATTTATCTAGAAATAATATTCCCTGAATCGACAAAAACAAGAAATTTTATCTTTACTAATGTGTTGTTTGCCGTTTACTAAAGGTACTAGATGTTCTTGAACGAGATTAAGATTATTTAATAGGTGAATCTCATTTCATAAGACCAGACTTGAACAAATATTATAACATATTCTGGTGACTCTGTATGATGACTGATAACAAAATGTTAGAAAGTACTCGTATCTGATGTATTATAATGAATAATACATATTTTGCAGTAATAGTATGCTAACTAAAATGATGAGGTAGACAATTATACAACGCTATCGTAATATCGGAGGAGAATCCAATCAAATGAACTATTGAAAATATACAGAGTGGATATTCATGGCGAAATATATATATATATATATATATATATATATATATATATATATATATATATATATATATAGAAAGGGTAGTCGTTGCTGACTAGTTAAGAATAAAACCAGTTAATATTGGGGATTGCAGCAAAGTCAAAAGTGTACTCTTTTATAGAGATTATTCCAAGCTTTCGTAAATTTTATTTACATCTTCAGGGAACTACAAAGAATTATTATGTCAATTATACATTTTGATGTTATTAAAATTTTACTTACAACTATAGTGAGGTTAGTTGACATGTTCTTAGTTCTTTGTATAGTGACATTACAGCTTAAAATTGTAAATAATAAGGAAAAAAGACTTTACGAATATAAATAACAGAAAATTTTGAAATTTCAGTCGAAAAACAAAAGACTTGTTGATTGTATCCAAGGGACACAAATCAGTTGTCAATAGAAAAGAATTCTGTAATTTTCAAGTCAATGTTACCAACTGTAATCTTGTACCAACTGTAATCTTGTACCAACTGTAATGTAGTACCAACTGTTGAAATATACGACTGTTGTTTTGTAAGTTAGGAAAAAATTACATTTCCAATTGAGTAGTTATGGAGATATTATTATTCATATGGAGAGTGTGGTCTAACGACAATAAGAAGGAATAAATCTCACTCAAATGATTTATATCAGTTCTTTTATTCATACATTTTTTGTCTTGATATATGAAGGCCATTTCCAAAAAAGTTCTCTTAGTCATATGTGTCTCTTTAGCTAATATTTTAGTTAAGTTATAATTTATTCGATGGTCAAATTTGTTTACATGATCAAAAAAAAAAAAAAAAAAGAAACTCACATGCTATAATGCTATTTCTCCAAAATTCTATTCATTACCAAAAATACATAAACCTACTTTATCGATGAGACCTATAGTTTCATGTATTGGTGCTCCAACAGAAGCCATTGCCTCACTTCTCACAGATATTCTAACTAAAGCATATGATTCCGATAATGAATACTTTATACAAGACTCTTTTGAAGTAAATAATAAATTTAATAACACAAACATACCTAATGACTACGTTTTGGCAAGTCTTGATGTGGTTTCTCTTTTTAGTAATGTATATTTAGAAGTTTGTCAAAGATCAATTCACAAAAATTGGTATCGTGTTAGCAATTATTGTAACATTAATGAAGAAACATTCATGAAAATTTTAACTTTCTTGTTCAATAACACATATTTCTCTTTTAACAACAAAATTTATAAACAAAGTTTTGGAACTCCAATGGGAGCTTCAATCTCCCCTATATTAGCTTCATATGTGATGGATGATGTGTTGGACACAGTAATTCCAGTACTATCATTTAAACCTTTTTTCATTAAAAAATATGTTGATGATATCATTGTCGCTTTACCAAAAGATGGCATTACTGAGATTCTTAGTACTTTCAACAGCTTTGACCCATATATTCAGTTTACAATAGAAACTGAGGATGATGATTTTTCCGTACCTTTCTTAGATACAAGATTCATACGTGGTCTTAATAACAAAATTCTTATAGACTGGTACAGGAAACCATGCAGTTCTGGAAGATATATTAACTTCGAGTCTTATCACAAGCGGTCAATGAAAATAAACCTTGTGAAACAGATGAAAGCTAGAGTACTCAAAATCTCAGATAGATCCTTTCATAAAAAAAACCTAGATATTCTTTTCAAACTCTTTTCTGACAATGCTTATCCACCAAAATTACTGAGAAGTATTATGTTCAGCACACCATTAAATATTGAAACAGATATTATATCTAACAATCTGAACATATCCATTAATAGCAATGTTGCTAATACTAATCCTACAAATCCTACAATTCCTACATTCACTTCACTTCCATATATAAAAGATATTACACCAAGATTGTCCAGGCTCTTTCATTCAGTATGTAATGTCAAAATAGCAAATAAAACTATTTTACCAATAAGATCAATTTATTCAAAAGTGAAGGATAAAATTCCATTAACTTCCACTTCAAATGTAGTATATAGCATTCCTTGTCAGGACTGTGATAAAAATTATATTGGCCAGACTAGAAGCCTGAAAAGTAGAATCTCCTCACATAAAAGTGATTGTAGACTTCATCCTGAAAGATGTGCTCTTGCTGATCATGTAAACAAATTTGACCATCGAATAAATTATAACTTAACTAAAATATTAGCTAAAGAGACACATATGACTAAGAGAACTTTTTTGGAAATGGCCTTCATATATCAAGACAAAAAATGTATGAATAAAAGAACTGATATAAATCATTTGAGTGAGATTTATTCCTTCTTATTGTCGTTAGACCACACTCTCCATATGAATAATAATATCTCCATAACTACTCAATTGGAAATGTAATTTTTTCCTAACTTACAAAACAACAGTCGTATATTTCAACAGTTGGTACTACATTACAGTTGGTACAAGATTACAGTTGGTACAAGATTACAGTTGGTAACATTGACTTGAAAATTACAGAATTCTTTTCTATTGACAACTGATTTGTGTCCCTTGGATACAATCAACAAGTCTTTTGTTTTTCGACTGAAATTTCAAAATATATATATATATATATATATATATATATATATATATATATATATATATATATATAAAAATATAAGTGAAAAAAGTTATTGGGTATAACCCTCAAAAAGTTGTCCAACCGTAGACACGTGTTTCGAGCTTAAGCTCTCTTCAGTACGGTAAAATCAAGTGCGAAGATGTACAGCACTTGGATGTAAAAATAGAAACAAAGGAAGTCAACAACAGGAAGCCAACCACACATTTGTGGCATCGGTTAGAAGACCTTGTACTCACAAGGCAACAACTAACGTCGCCACGGAGGTAGCTATAGCTACCAGCGTGACAATCCTACCCAGGAAGATACAAATAAGGATGGATTCAGCGAGGGGCAATATATGAAAATATGAGTGAAAAAAGTTATTGGGTATAACCCTCAAAAAGTTGTGCAACCGTAGACACGTGTTTCGAGCTTAAGCTCTCTTCAGTACGGTAAAATCAAGTGCGAAGATGTACAGCACTTGGATGTAAAAATAGAAACAAAGGAAGTCAACAACAGGAAGCCAACCACACATTTGTGGCATCGGTTAGAATACCTTGTGCTCACAAGGCAACAACTAACGTCGCCACGGAGGTAGCTATAGCTACCAGCGTGACAATCCTACCCAGGAAGATACAAATAAGGATGGATTTAGCGAGGGGCAATATATGAAAATATAAGTGAAAAATGTTATTGGGTATAACCCTCAAAAAGTTGTGCAACCGTAGACACGTGTTTCGAGCTTAAGCTCTCTTCAGTACGGTAAAATCAAGTGCGAAGATGTACAGCACTTGGATGTAAAAATAGAAACAAAGGAAGTCAACAACAGGAAGCCAACCACACATTTGTGGCATCGGTTAGAATACCTTGTACTCACAAGGCAACAACTAACGTCGCCACGGAGGTAGCTATAGCTACCAGCGTGACAATCCTACCCAGGAAGATACAAATAAGGATGGATTTAGCGAGGGGCAATATATGAAAATATAAGTGAAAAATGTTATTGGGTATAACCCTCAAAAAGTTGTGCAACCGTAGACACGTGTTTCGAGCTTAAGCTCTCTTCAGTACGGTAAAATCAAGTGCGAAGATGTACAGCACTTGGATGTAAAAATAGAAACAAAGGAAGTCAACAACAGGAAGCCAACCACACATTTGTGGCATCGGTTAGAAGACCTTGTACTCACAAGGCAACAACTAACGTCGCCACGGAGGTAGCTATAGCTACCAGCGTGACAATCCTACCCAGGAAGATACAAATAAGGATGGATTTAGCGAGGGGCAATATATGAAAATATAAGTGAAAAAAGTTATTGGGTATAACCCTCAAAAAGTTGTGCAACCGTAGACACGTGTTTCGAGCTTAAGCTCTCTTCAGTACGGTAAAATCAAGTGCGAAGATGTACAGCACTTGGATGTAAAAATAGAAACAAAGGAAGTCAACAACAGGAAGCCAACCACACATTTGTGGCATCGGTTAGAAGACCTTGTACTCACAAGGCAACAACTAACGTCGCCACGGAGGTAGCTATAGCTACCAGCGTGACAATCCTACCCAGGAAGATACAAATAAGGATGGATTTAGCGAGGGGCAATATATGAAAATATAAGTGAAAAATGTTATTGGGTATAACCCTCAAAAAGTTGTGCAACCGTAGACACGTGTTTCGAGCTTAAGCTCTCTTCAGTACGGTAAAATCAAGTGCGAAGATGTACAGCACTTGGATGTAAAAATAGAAACAAAGGAAGTCAACAACAGGAAGCCAACCACTCATTTGTGGCATCGGTTAGAAGACCTTGTACTCACAAGGCAACAACTAACGTCGCCACGGAGGTAGCTATAGCTACCAGCGTGACAATCCTACCCAGGAAGATACAAATAAGGATGGATTCAGCGAGGGGCAATATATGAAAATATAAGTGAAAAAAGTTATTGGGTATAACCCTCAAAAAGTTGTGCAACCGTAGACACGTGTTTCGAGCTTAAGCTTTCTTCAGTACGATAAAATCAAGTGCGAAGATGTACAGCACTTGGATGTAAAAATAGAAACAAAGGAAGTCAACAACAGGAAACCAACCACACATTTGTGGCATCGGTTAGAAGACCTTGTACTCACGAGGCAACAACTAACGTCGCCACGGTGGTAGCTATAGCTACCAGCGTGACAATCCTACCCAGGAAGATACAAATAAGGATGGATTTAGCGAGGGGCAATATATGAAAATATAAGTGAAAAATGTTATTGGGTATAACCCTCAAAAAGTTGTGCAACCGTAGACAAGTGTTTCGAGCTTAAGCTCTCTTCAGTACGGTAAAATCAAGTGCAAAGATGTACAGCACTTGGATGTAAAAATAGAAACAAAGGAAGTCAACAACAGGAAGCCAACCACACATTTGTGGCATCGGTTAGAAGACCTTGTACTCACAAGGCAACAACTAACGTCGCCACGGAGGTAGCTATAGCTACCAGCGTGACAATCCTACCCAGGAAGATACAAATAAGGATGGATTCAGCGAGGGGCAATATATGAAAATATAAGTGAAAAAAGTTATTGGGTATAACCCTCAAAAAGTTGTGCAACCGTAGACACGTGTTTCGAGCTTAAGCTCTCTTCAGTACGGTAAAATCAAGTGCGAATATGTACAGCACTTGGATGTAAAAATAGAAACAAAGGAAGTCAACAACAGGAAGCCAACCACACATTTGTGGCATCGGTTAGAAGACCTTGTACTCACAAGGCAACAACTAACGTTGCCACGGAGGTAGCTATAGCTACCAGCGTGACAATCCTACCCAGGAAGATACAAATAAGGATGGATTTAGCGAGGGGCAATATATGAAAATATAAGTGAAAAAAGTTATTGGGTATAACCCTCAAAAAGTTGTGCAACCGTAGACACGTGTTTCGAGCTTAAGCTCTCTTCAGTACGGTAAAATCAAGTGCAAAGATGTACAGCACTTGGATGTAAAAATAAAAACAAAGGAAGTCAACAACAGGAAGCCAACCACACATTTGTGGCATCGGTTAGAAGACCTTGTACTCACAAGGCAACAACTAACGTCGCCACGGAGGTAGCTATAGCTACCAGCGTGACAATCCTACCCAGGAAGATACAAATAAGGATGGATTCAGCGAGGGGCAATATATGAAAATATAAGTGAAAAAAGTTATTGGGTATAACCCTCAAAAAGTTGTGCAACCGTAGACACGTGTTTCGAGCTTAAGCTCTCTTCAGTACGGTAAAATCAAGAGCGAAGATGTACAGCACTTGGATGTAAAAATAGAAACAAAGGAAGTCAACAACAGGAAGCCAACCACACATTTGTGGCATCGGTTAGAAGACCTTGTACTCACAAGGCAACAACTAACGTCGCCACGGAGGTAGCTATAGCTACCAGCGTGACAATCCTACCCAGGAAGATACAAATAAGGATGGATTTAGCGAGGGGCAATATATGAAAATATAAGTGAAAAAAGTTATTGGGTATAACCCTCAAAAAGTTGTGCAACCGTAGACACGTGTTTCGAGCTTAAGCTCTCTTCAGTACGGTAAAATCAAGTGCGAAGATGTACAGCACTTGGATGTAAAAATAGAAACAAAGGAAGTCCACAACAGGAAGCCAACCACACATTTGTGGCATCGGTTAGAAGACCTTGTACTCACAAGGCAACAACTAATGTCGCCACGGAGGTAGCTATAGCTACCAGCGTGACAATCCTACCCAGGAAGATACAAATAAGGATGGATTTAGCGAGGGGCAATATATGAAAATATAAGTGAAAAAAGTTATTGGGTATAACCCTCAAAAAGTTGTGCAACCGTAGACACGTGTTTCGAGCTTAAGCTCTCTTCAGTACGGTAAAATCAAGTGCAAAGATGTACAGCACTTGGATGTAAAAATAGAAACAAAGGAAGTCAACAACAGGAAGCCAACCACACATTTGTGGCATCGGTTAGAAGACCTTGTACTCACAAGGCAACAACTAACGTCGCCACGGAGGTAGCTATAGCTACCAGCGTGACAATCCTACCCAGGAAGATACAAATAAGGATGGATTTAGCGAGGGGCAATATATGAAAATATAAGTGAAAAAAGTTATTGGGTATAACCCTCAAAAAGTTGTGCAACCGTAGACACGTGTTTCGAGATTAAGCTCTCTTCAGTACGGTAAAATCAAGTGCGAAGATGTACAGCACTTGGATGTAAAAATAGAAACAAAGGAAGTCAACAACAGGAAGCCAACCACACATTTGTGGCATCGGTTAGAAGACCTTGTACTCACAAGGCAACAACTAACGTCGCCACGGAGGTAGCTATAGCTACCAGCGTGACAATCCTACCCAGGAAGATACAAATAAGGATAGATTTAGCGAGGGGCAATATATGAAAATATAAGTGAAAAAAGTTATTGGGTATAACCCTCAAAAAGTTGTGCAACCGTAGACACGTGTTTCGAGCTTAAGCTCTCTTCAGTACGGTAAAATCAAGTGCGAAGATGTACAGCACTTGGATGTAAAAATAGAAACAAAGGAAGTCAACAACAGGAAGCCAACCACACATTTGTGGAATCGGTTAGAAGACCTTGTACTCACAAGGCAACAACTAACGTCGCCACGGAGGTAGCTATAGCTACCAGCGTGACAATCCTACCCAGAAATATACAAATAAGGATGGATTTAGCGAGGGGCAATATATGGAAATATAAGTGAAAAAAGTTATTGGGTATAACCCTCAAAAAGTTGTGCAACCGTATACACGTGTTTCGAGCTTAAGCTCTCTTCAGTACGGTAAAATCAAGTGCGAAGATGTACAGCACTTGGATGTAAAAATAGAAACAAAGGAAGTCAACAACAGGAAGCCAACCACACATTTGTGGCATCGGTTAGAAGACCTTGTACTCACAAGGCAACAACTAACGTCGCCACGGAGGTAGCTATAGCTACCAGCGTGACAATCCTACCCAGGAAGATACAAATAAGGATGGATTCAGCGAGGGGCAATATATGAAAATATAAGTGAAAAAAGTTATTGGGTATAACCCTCAAAAAGTTGTGCAACCGTAGACACGTGTTTCGAGCTTAAGCTCTCTTCAGCACGGTAAAATCAAGTGCGAAGATGTACAGCACTTGGATGTGAAAATAGAAACAAAGGAAGTCAACAACAGGAAGCCAACCACACATTTGTGGCATCGGTTAGAAGACCTTGTACACACAAGGCAACAACTAACGTCGCCACGGAGGTAGCTATAGCTACCAGCGTGACAATCCTACCCAGGAAGATACAAATAAGGATGGATTTAGCGAGGGGCAATATATGAAAATATAAGTGAAAAATGTTATTGGGTATAACCCTCAAAAAGTTGTGCAACCGTAGACACGTGTTTCGAGCTTAAGCTCTCTTCAGTACGGTAAAATCAAGTGCAAAGATGTACAGCACTTGGATGTAAAAATAGAAACAAAGGAAGTCAACAACAGGGTGCCAACCACACATTTGTGGCATCGGTTAGAAGACCTTGTACTCACAAGGCAACAACTAACGTCGCCACGGAGGTAGCTATAGCTACCAGCGTGACAATCCTACCCAGAAAGATACAAATAAGGATGGATTTAGCGAGGGGCAATATATGGAAATATAAGTGAAAAAAGTTATTGGGTATAACCCTCAAAAAGTTGTGCAAACGTAGACACGTGTTTCGAGCTTAAGCTCTCTTCAGTACGGTAAAATCAAGTGCGAAGATGTACAGCACTTGGATGTGAAAATAGAAACAAAGGAAGTCAACAACAGGAAGCCAACCACACATTTGTGGCATCGGTTAGAAGACCTTGTACACACAAGGCAACAACTAACGTCGCCACGGAGGTAGCTATAGCTACCAGCGTGACAATCCTACCCAGGAAGATACAAATAAGGATGGATTTAGCGAGGGGCAATATATGAAAATATAAGTGAAAAATGTTATTGGGTATAACCCTCAAAAAGTTGTGCAACCGTAGACACGTGTTTCGAGCTTAAGCTCTCTTCAGTACGGTAAAATCAAGTGCAAAGATGTACAGCACTTGGATGTAAAAATAGAAACAAAGGAAGTCAACAACAGGAAGCCAACCACACATTTGTGGCATCGGTTAGAAGACCTTGTACTCACAAGGCAACAACTAACTTCGCCACGGAGGTAGCTATAGCTACCAGCGTGACAATCCTACCCAGAAAGATACAAATAAGGATGGATTTAGCGAGGGGCAATATATGAAAATATAAGTGAAAAATGTTATTGGGTATAACCCTCAAAAAGTTGTGCAACCGTTGACACGTGTTTCGAGCTTAAGCTCTCTTCAGCACGGTAAAATCAAGTGCGAAGATGTACAGCACTTGGATGTGAAAATAGAAACAAAGGAAGTCAACAACAGGAAGCCAACCACACATTTGTGGCATCGGTTAGAAGACCTTGTACACACAAGGCAACAACTAACGTCGCCACGGAGGTAGCTATAGCTACCAGCGTGACAATCCTACCCAGGAAGATACAAATAAGGATGGATTTAGCGAGGGGCAATATATGAAAATATAAGTGAAAAATGTTATTGGGTATAACCCTCAAAAAGTTGTGCAACCGTAGACACGTGTTTCGAGCTTAAGCTCTCTTCAGTACGGTAAAATCAAGTGCAAAGATGTACAGCACTTGGATGTAAAAATAGAAACAAAGGAAGTCAACAACAGGGTGCCAACCACACATTTGTGGCATCGGTTAGAAGACCTTGTACTCACAAGGCAACAACTAACGTCGCCACGGAGGTAGCTATAGCTACCAGCGTGACAATCCTACCCAGAAAGATACAAATAAGGATGGATTTAGCGAGGGGCAATATATGGAAATATAAGTGAAAAAAGTTATTGGGTATAACCCTCAAAAAGTTGTGCAAACGTAGACACGTGTTTCGAGCTTAAGCTCTCTTCAGTACGGTAAAATCAGGTGCGAAGATGTACAGCACTTGGATGTGAAAATAGAAACAAAGGAAGTCAACAACAGGAAGCCAACCACACATTTGTGGCATCGGTTAGAAGACCTTGTACACACAAGGCAACAACTAACGTCGCCACGGAGGTAGCTATAGCTACCAGCGTGACAATCCTACCCAGGAAGATACAAATAAGGATGGATTTAGCGAGGGGCAATATATGAAAATATAAGTGAAAAATGTTATTGGGTATAACCCTCAAAAAGTTGTGCAACCGTAGACACGTGTTTCGAGCTTAAGCTCTCTTCAGTACGGTAAAATCAAGTGCAAAGATGTACAGCACTTGGATGTAAAAATAGAAACAGAGGAAGTCAACAACAGGAAGCCAACCACACATTTGTGGCATCGGTTAGAAGACCTTGTACTCACAAGGCAACAACTAACGTCGCCACGGAGGTAGCTATAGCTACCAGCGTGACAATCCTACCCAGGAAGATACAAATAAGGATGGATTCAGCGAGGGGCAATATATGAAAATATAAGTGAAAAAAGTTATTGGGTATAACCCTCAAAAAGTTGTGCAACCGTAGACACGTGTTTCGAGCTTAAGCTCTCTTCAGTACGGTAAAATCAAGTGCGAAGATGTACAGCACTTGGATGTAAAAATAGAAACAAAGGAAGTCAACAACAGGAAGCCAACCACACATTTGTGGCATCGGTTAGAAGACCTTGTACTCACAAGGCAACAACTAACGTCGCCACGGAGGTAGCTATAGCTACCAGCGTGACAATCCTACCCAGGAAGATACAAATAAGGATGGATTTAGCGAGGGGCAATATATGAAAATATAAGTGAAAAAAGTTATTGGGTATAACCCTCAAAAAGTTGTGCAACCGTAGACACGTGTTTCGAGCTTAAGCTCTCTTCAGTACGGTAAAATCAAGTGCAAAGATGTACAGCACTTGGATGTAAAAATAGAAACAAAGGAAGTCAACAACAGGAAGCCAACCACACATTTGTGGCATCGGTTAGAAGACCTTGTACTCACAAGGCAACAACTAACGTCGCCACGGAGGTAGCTATAGCTACCAGCGTGACAATCCTACCCAGGAAGATACAAATAAGGATGGATTCAGCGAGGGGCAATATATGAAAATATAAGTGAAAAAAGTTATTGGGTATAACCCTCAAAAAGTTGTGCAACCGTAGACACGCGTTTCGAGCTTAAGCTCTCTTCAGTTCGGTAAAATCAAGTGCGAAGATGTACAGCACTTGGATGTAAAAATAGAAACAAAGGAAGTCAACAACAGGAAGCCAACCACACATTTGTGGCATCGGTTAGAAGACCTTGTACTCACAAGGCAACAACTAACGTCGCCACGGAGGTAGCTATAGCTACCAGCGTGACAATCCTACCCAGGAAGATACAAATAAGGATGGATTTAGCGAGGGGCAATATATGAAAATATAAGTGAAAAAAGTTATTGGGTATAACCCTCAAAAAGTTGTGCAACCGTAGACACGTGTTTCGAGCTTAAGCTCTCTTCAGTACGGTAAAATCAAGTGCGAAGATGTACAGCACTTGGATGTAAAAATAGAAACAAAGGAAGTCAACAACAGGAAGCCAACCACACATTTGTGGCATCGGTTAGAATACCTTGTACTCACAAGGCAACAACTAACGTCGCCACGGAGGTAGCTATAGCTACCAGCGTGACAATCCTACCCAGGAAGATACAAATAAGGATGGATTTAGCGAGGGGCAATATATGAAAATATAAGTGAAAAATGTTATTGGGTATAACCCTCAAAAAGTTGTGCAACCGTAGACACGTGTTTCGAGCTTAAGCTCTCTTCAGTACGGTAAAATCAAGTGCGAAGATGTACAGCACTTGGATGTAAAAATAGAAACAAAGGAAGTCAACAAGAGGAAGCCAACCACACATTTGTGGCATCGGTTAGAATACCTTGTACTCACAAGGCAACAACTAACGTCGCCACGGAGGTAGCTATAGCTACCAGCGTGACAATCCTACCCAGGAAGATACAAATAAGGATGGATTTAGCGAGGGGCAATATATGAAAATATAAGTGAAAAATGTTATTGGGTATAACCCTCAAAAAGTTGTGCAACCGTAGACACGTGTTTCGAGCTTAAGCTCTCTTCAGTACGGTAAAATCAAGTGCGAAGATGTACAGCACTTGGATGTAAAAATAGAAACAAAGGAAGTCAACAACAGGAAGCCAACCACACATTTGTGGCATCGGTTAGAAGACCTTGTACTCACAAGGCAACAACTAACGTCGCCACGGAGGTAGCTATAGCTACCAGCGTGACAATCCTACCCAGGAAGATACAAATAAGGATGGATTTAGCGAGGGGCAATATATGAAAATATAAGTGAAAAAAATTATTGGGTATAACCCTCAAAAAGTTGTGCAACCGTAGACACGTGTTTCGAGCTTAAGCTCTCTTCAGTACGGTAAAATCAAGTGCGAAGATGTACAGCACTTGGATGTAAAAATAGAAACAAAGGAAGTCAACAACAGGAAGCCAACCACACATTTGTGGCATCGGTTAGAAGACCTTGTACTCACAAGGCAACAACTAACGTCGCCACGGAGGTAGCTATAGCTACCAGCGTGACAATCCTACCCAGGAAGATACAAATAAGGATGGATTTAGCGAGGGGCAATATATGAAAATATAAGTGAAAAATGTTATTGGGTATAACCCTCAAAAAGTTGTGCAACCGTAGACACGTGTTTCGAGCTTAAGCTCTCTTCAGTACGGTAAAATCAAGTGCGAAGATGTACAGCACTTGGATGTAAAAATAGAAACAAAGGAAGTCAACAACAGGAAGCCAACCACTCATTTGTGGCATCGGTTAGAAGACCTTGTACTCACAAGGCAACAACTAACGTCGCCACGGAGGTAGCTATAGCTACCAGCGTGACAATCCTACCCAGGAAGATACAAATAAGGATGGATTCAGCGAGGGGCAATATATGAAAATATAAGTGAAAAAAGTTATTGGGTATAACCCTCAAAAAGTTGTGCAACCGTAGACACGTGTTTCGAGCTTAAGCTCTCTTCAGTACGATAAAATCAAGTGCGAAGATGTACAGCACTTGGATGTAAAAATAGAAACAAAATAAGTCAACAACAGGAAGCCAACCACACATTTGTGGCATCGGTTAGAAGACCTTGTACTCACAAGGCAACAACTAACGTCGCCACGGAGGTAGCTATAGCTACCAGCGTGACAATCCTACCCAGGAAGATACAAATAAGGATGGATTTAGCGAGGGGCAATATATGAAAATATAAGTGAAAAAAGTCATTGGGTATAACCCTCAAAAAGTTGTGCAACCGTAGACACGTGTTTCGAGCTTAAGCTCTCTTCAGTCCGGTAAAATCAAGTGCGAAGATGTACAGCACTTGGATGTAAAAATAGAAACAAAGGAAGTCAACAAGAGGAAGCCAACCACACATTTGTGGCATCGGTTAGAATACCTTGTACTCACAAGGCAACAACTAACGTCGCCACGGAGGTAGCTATAGCTACCAGCGTGACAATCCTACCCAGGAAGATACAAATAAGGATGGATTTAGCGAGGGGCAATATATGAAAATATAAGTGAAAAATGTTATTGGGTATAACCCTCAAAAAGTTGTGCAACCGTAGACACGTGTTTCGAGCTTAAGCTCTCTTCAGTACGGTAAAATCAAGTGCGAAGATGTACAGCACTTGGATGTAAAAATAGAAACAAAGGAAGTCAACAACAGGAAGCCAACCACTCATTTGTGGCATCGGTTAGAAGACCTTGTACTCACAAGGCAACAACTAACGTCGCCACGGAGGTAGCTATAGCTACCAGCGTGACAATCCTACCCAGGAAGATACAAATAAGGATGGATTCAGCGAGGGGCAATATATGAAAATATAAGTGAAAAAAGTTATTGGGTATAACCCTCAAAAAGTTGTGCAACCGTAGACACGTGTTTCGAGCTTAAGCTCTCTTCAGTACGATAAAATCAAGTGCGAAGATGTACAGCACTTGGATGTAAAAATAGAAACAAAGGAAGTCAACAACAGGAAGCCAACCACACATTTGTGGCATCGGTTAGAAGACCTTGTACTCACAAGGCAACAACTAACGTCGCCACGGAGGTAGCTATAGCTACCAGCGTGACAATCCTACCCAGGAAGATACAAATAAGGATGGATTTAGCGAGGGGCAATATATGAAAATATAAGTGAAAAAAGTTATTGGGTATAACCCTCAAAAAGTTGTGCAACCGTAGACACGTGTTTCGAGCTTAAGCTCTCTTCAGTACGATAAAATCAAGTGCGAAGATGTACAGCACTTGGATGTAAAAATAGAAACAAAGGAAGTCAACAACAGGAAGCCAACCACACATTTGTGGCATCGGTTAGAAGACCTTGTACTCACAAGGCAACAACTAACGTCGCCACGGAGGTAGCTATAGCTACCAGCGTGACAATCCTACCCAGGAAGATACAAATAAGGATGGATTTAGCGAGGGGCAATATATGAAAATATAAGTGAAAAAAGTTATTGGGTATAACCCTCAAAAAGTTGTGCAACCGTAGACACGTGTTTCGAGCTTAAGCTCTCTTCAGTACGATAAAATCAAGTGCGAAGATGTACAGCACTTGGATGTAAAAATAGAAACAAAGGAAGTCAACAACAGGAAGCCAACCACACATTTGTGGCATCGGTTAGAAGACCTTGTACTCACAAGGCAACAACTAACGTCGCCACGGAGGTAGCTATAGCTACCAGCGTGACAATCCTACCCAGGAAGATACAAATAAGGATGGATTTAGCGAGGGGCAATATATGAAAATATAAGTGAAAAAAGTTATTGGGTATAACCCTCAAAAAGTTGTGCAACCGTAGACACGTGTTTCGAGCTTAAGCTCTCTTCAGTACGATAAAATCAAGTGCGAAGATGTACAGCACTTGGATGTAAAAATAGAAACAAAGGAAGTCAACAACAGGAAGCCAACCACACATTTGTGGCATCGGTTAGAAGACCTTGTACTCACAAGGCAACAACTAACGTCGCCACGGAGGTAGCTATAGCTACCAGCGTGACAATCCTACCCAGGAAGATACAAATAAGGATGGATTTAGCGAGGGGCAATATATGAAAATATAAGTGAAAAAAGTTATTGGGTATAACCCTCAAAAAGTTGTGCAACCGTAGACACGTGTTTCGAGCTTAAGCTCTCTTCAGTACGGTAAAATCAAGTGCGAATATGTACAGCACTTGGATGTAAAAATAGAAACAAAGGAAGTCAACAACAGGAAGCCAACCACACATTTGTGGCATCGGTTAGAAGACCTTGTACTCACAAGGCAACAACTAACGTTGCCACGGAGGTAGCTATAGCTACCAGCGTGACAATCCTACCCAGGAAGATACAAATAAGGATGGATTTAGCGAGGGGCAATATATGAAAATATAAGTGAAAAAAGTTATTGGGTATAACCCTCAAAAAGTTGTGCAACCGTAGACACGTGTTTCGAGCTTAAGCTCTCTTCAGTACGGTAAAATCAAGTGCAAAGATGTACAGCACTTGGATGTAAAAATAGAAACAAAGGAAGTCAACAACAGGAAGCCAACCACACATTTGTGGCATCGGTTAGAAGACCTTGTACTCACAAGGCAACAACTAACGTCGCCACGGAGGTAGCTATAGCTACCAGCGTGACAATCCTACCCAGGAAGATACAAATAAGGATGGATTCAGCGAGGGGCAATATATGAAAATATAAGTGAAAAAAGTTATTGGGTATAACCCTCAAAAAGTTGTGCAACCGTAGACACGTGTTTCGAGCTTAAGCTCTCGTCAGTACGGTAAAATCAAGAGCGAAGATGTACAGCACTTGGATGTAAAAATAGAAACAAAGGAAGTCAACAACAGGAAGCCAACCACACATTTGTGGCATCGGTTAGAAGACCTTGTACTCACAAGGCAACAACTAACGTCGCCACGGAGGTAGCTATAGCTACCAGCGTGACAATCCTACCCAGGAAGATACAAATAAGGATGGATTTAGCGAGGGGCAATATATGAAAATATAAGTGAAAAAAGTTATTGGGTATAACCCTCAAAAAGTTGTGCAACCGTAGACACGTGTTTCGAGCTTAAGCTCTCTTCAGTACGGTAAAATCAAGTGCGAAGATGTACAGCACTTGGATGTAAAAATAGAAACAAAGGAAGTCAACAACAGGAAGCCAACCACACATTTGTGGCATCGGTTAGAAGACCTTGTACTCACAAGGCAACAACTAATGTCGCCACGGAGGTAGCTATAGCTACCAGCGTGACAATCCTACCCAGGAAGATACAAATAAGGATGGATTTAGCGAGGGGCAATATATGAAAATATAAGTGAAAAAAGTTATTGGGTATAACCCTCAAAAAGTTGTGCAACCGTAGACACGTGTTTCGAGCTTAAGCTCTCTTCAGTACGGTAAAATCAAGTGCAAAGATGTACAGCACTTGGATGTAAAAATAGAAACAAAGGAAGTCAACAACAGGAAGCCAACCACACATTTGTGGCATCGGTTAGAAGACCTTGTACTCACAAGGCAACAACTAACGTCGCCACGGAGGTAGCTATAGCTACCAGCGTGACAATCCTACCCAGGAAGATACAAATAAGGATGGATTTAGCGATGGGCAATATATGAAAATATAAGTGAAAAAAGTTATTGGGTATAACCCTCAAAAAGTTGTGCAACCGAAGACACGTGTTTCGAGCTTAAGCTCTCTTCAGTACGGTAAAATCAAGTGCGAAGATGTACAGCACTTGGATGTAAAAATAGAAACAAAGGAAGTCAACAACAGGAAGCCAACCACACATTTGTGGCATCGGTTAGAAGACCTTGTACTCACAAGGCAACAACTAACGTCGCCACGGAGGTAGCTATAGCTACCAGCGTGACAATCCTACCCAGGAAGATACAAATAAGGATGGATTTAGCGAGGGGCAATATATGAAAATATAAGTGAAAAAAGTTATTGGGTATAACCCTCAAAAAGTTGTGCAACCGTAGACACGTGTTTCGAGCTTAAGCTCTCTTCAGTACGGTAAAATCAAGTGCGAAGATGTACAGCACTTGGATGTAAAAATAGAAACAAAGGAAGTCAACAACAGGAAGCCAACCACACATTTGTGGAATCGGTTAGAAGACCTTGTACTCACAAGGCAACAACTAACGTCGACACGGAGGTAGCTATAGCTACCAGCGTGACAATCCTACCCAGGAAGATACAAATAAGGATGGATTTAGCGAGGGGCAATATATGAAAATATAAGTGAAAAAAGTTATTGGGTATAACCCTCAAAAAGTTGTGCAACCGTAGACACGTGTTTCGAGCTTAAGCTCTCTTCAGTACGGTAAAATCAAGTGCGAAGATGTACAGCACTTGGATGTAAAAATAGAAACAAAGGAAGTCAACAACAGGAAGCCAACCACACATTTGTGGCATCGGTTAGAAGACCTTGTACTCACAAGGCAACAACTAACGTCGCCACGGAGGTAGCTATAGCTACCAGCGTGACAATCCTACCCAGGAAGATACAAATAAGGATGGATTCAGCGAGGGGCAATATATGAAAATATAAGTGAAAAAAGTTATTGGGTATAACCCTCAAAAAGTTGTGCAACCGTAGACACGTGTTTCGAGCTTAAGCTCTCTCCAGTACGGTAAAATCAAGTGCGAAGATGTACAGCACTTGGATGTAAAAATAGAAACAAAGGAAGTCAACAACAGGAAGCCAACCACACATTTGTGGCATCGGTTAGAAGACCTTGTACTCACAAGGCAACAACTAACGTCGCCACGGAGGTAGCTATAGCTACCAGCGTGACAATCCTACCCAGGAAGATACAAATAAGGATGGATTTAGCGAGGGTCAATATATGAAAATATAAGTGAAAAAAGTTATTGGGTATAACCCTCAAAAAGTTGTGCAACCGTAGACACGTGTTTCGAGCTTAAGCTCTCTTCAGTACGGTAAAATCAAGTGCAAAGATGAACAGCACTTGGATGTAAAAATAGAAACAAAGGAAGTCAACAACAGGAAGCCAACCACACATTTGTGGCATCGGTTAGAAGACCTTGTACTCACAAGGCAACAACTAACGTCGCAACGGAGGTAGCTATAGCTACCAGCGTGACAATCCTACCCAGGAAGATACAAATAAGGATGGATTCAGCGAGGGGCAATATATGAAAATATAAGTGAAAAAAGTTATTGGGTATAACCCTCAAAAAGTTGTGCAACCGTAGACACGTGTTTCGAGCTTAAGCTCTCTTCAGTACGGTAAAATCAAGTGCGAAGATGTACAGCACTTGGATGTAAAAATAGAAACAAAGGAAGTCAACAACAGGAAGCCAACCACACATTTGTGGCATCGGTTAGAAGACCTTGTACTCACAAGGCAACAACTAACGTCGCCACGGAGGTAGCTATAGCTACCAGCGTGACAATCCTACCCAGGAAGATACAAATAAGGATGGATTTAGCGAGGGGCAATATATGAAAATATAAGTGAAAAAAGTTATTGGGTATAACCCTCAAAAAGTTGTGCAACCGTAGACACGTGTTTCGAGCTTAAGCTCTCTTCAGTACGGTAAAATCAAGTGCGAAGATGTACAGCACTTGGATGTAAAAATAGAAACAAAGGAAGTCAACAACAGGAAGCCAACCACACATTTGTGGCATCGGTTAGAAGACCTTGTACTCACAAGGCAACAACTAACGTCGCCACGGAGGTAGCTATAGCTACCAGCGTGACAATCCTACCCAGGAAGATACAAATAAGGATGGATTTAGCGAGGGGCAATATATGAAAATATAAGTGAAAAAAGTTATTGGGTATAACCCTCAAAAAGTTGTGCAACCGTAGACACGTGTTTCGAGCTTAAGCTCTCTTCAGTACGGTAAAATCAAGTGCAAAGATGTACAGCACTTGGATGTAAAAATAGAAATAAAGGAAGTCAACAACAGGAAGCCAACCACACATTTGTGGCATCGGTTAGAAGACCTTGTACTCACAAGGCAACAACTAACGTCGCCACGGAGGTAGCTATAGCTACCAGCGTGACAATCCTACCCAGGAAGATACAAATAAGGATGGATTTAGCGAGGGGCAATATATGAAAATATAAGTGAAAAAAGTTAATGGGTATAACCCTCAAAAAGTTGTGCAACCGTAGACACGTGTTTCGAGCTTAAGCTCTCTTCAGTACGGTAAAATCAAGTGCGAAGATGTACAGCACTTGGATGTAAAAATAGAAACAAAGGAAGTCAACAACAGGAAGCCAACCACACATTTGTGGCATCGGTTAGAAGACCTTGTACTCACAAGGCAACAACTAACGTCGCCACGGAGGTAGCTATAGCTACCAGCGTGACAATCCTACCCAGGAAGATACAAATAAGGATGGATTTAGCGAGGGGCAATATATGAAAATATAAGTGAAAAAAGTTATTGGGTATAACCCTCAAAAAGTTGTGCAACCGTAGACACGTGTTTCGAGCTTAAGCTCTCTTCAGTACGGTAAAATCAAGTGCGAAGATGTACAGCACTTGGATGTAAAAATAGAAGCAAAGGAAGTCAACAACAGGAAGCCAACCACACATTTGTGGCATCGGTTAGAAGACCTTGTACTCACAAGGCAACAACTAACGTCGCCACGGAGGTAGCTATAGCTACCAGCGTGACAATCCTACCCAGGAAGATACAAATAAGGATGGATTTAGCGAGGGGCAATATATGAAAATATAAGTGAAAAAAGTTATTGGGTATAACCCTCAAAAAGTTGTGCAACCGTAGACACGTGTTTCGAGCTTAAGCTCTCTTCAGTACGGTAAAATCAAGTGCGAAGATGTACAGCACTTGGATGTAAAAATAGAAACAAAGGAAGTCAACAACAGGAAGCCAACCACACATTTGTGGAATCGGTTAGAAGACCTTGTACTCACAAGGCAACAACTAACGTCGCCACGGAGGTAGCTATAGCTACCAGCGTGACAATCCTACCCAGAAATATACAAATAAGGATGGATTTAGCGAGGGGCAATATATGGAAATATAAGTGAAAAAAGTTATTGGGTATAACCCTCAAAAAGTTGTGCAACCGTATACACGCGTTTCGAGCTTAAGCTCTCTTCAGTACGGTAAAATCAAGTGCGAAGATGTACAGCACTTGGATGTAAAAATAGAAACAAAGGAAGTCAACAACAGGAAGCCAACCACACATTTGTGGCATCGGTTAGAAGACCTTGTACTCACAAGGCAGCAACTAACGTCGCCACGGAGGTAGCTATAGCTACCAGCGTGACAATCCTACCCAGGAAGATACAAATAAGGATGGATTTAGCGAGGGGCAATATATGAAAATATAAGTGAAAAAAGTTATTGGGTATAACCCTCAAAAAGTTGTGCAACCGTAGACACGTGTTTCGAGCTTAAGCTGTCTTCAGTACGGTAAAATCAAGTGCGAAGATGTACAGCACTTGGATGTAAAAATAGAAACAAAGGAAGTCAACAACAGGAAGCCAACCACACATTTGTGGCATCGGTTAGAAGACCTTGTACTCACAAGGCAACAACTAACGTCGCCACGGAGGTAGCTATAGCTACCAGCGTGACAATCCTACCCAGAAAGATACAAATAAGGATGGATTTAGCGAGGGGCAATATATGAAAATATAAGTGAAAAAAGTTATTGGGTATAACCCTCAAAATGTTGTGCAACCGTAGACACGTGTTTCGAGCTGTATCTTCCTGGGTAGGATTGTCACGCTGGTAGCTATAGCTACCTCCGTGGCGACGTTAGTTGTTGCCTTGTGAGTACAAGGTCTTCTAACCGATGCCACAAATGTGTGGTTGGCTTCCTGTTGTTGACTTCCTTTGTTTCTATTTTTACATCCAAGTGTTGTACATCTTCGCACTTGATTTTACCGTACTGAAGAGAGCTTAAGCTCGAAACACGTGTCTACGGTTGCACAACATTTTGAGGGTTATACCCAATAACTTTTTTACTTATATTTTCATATATATATATATATATATATATATATATACAAAGCAGGAAATTTTTTGGGTATAGCAGCAAGCAAAACGTGTACTCTTTTAACACTATATTTCCGATATTTCAACAGTGAATACTGTCATCTTCAGGGAAGCTACAAGTAACAAGCAAAATTGTACGATTAATGGAAAGAAAACTTTGAAGAAGAACCACTTACTGTGTTGATGAGAATGATTGCTATGGATGTAATATTAAAAATTATAAACAACATGTCATGTAAGTCACATGTGACAAAGATGAACAAAACACATTAAAATACGTCAAACAATAAAAATATTAATATTAAGTCATTGTTATAAAATTTGTTTAAACATTTATTTGAATTATCTCCACACGTGGAGAGATTCAAATGTAACATAAGAAATTTGGTTAGGATTATTCGACAACCGACAGTTGACATTATTGACATTAGATGTCAGACACTTTTGAAGTGTGACACGAAACCACGAATTGGCCGCTGCTAGTGGGTGAAATTAACCAATTGTCTCAACTCAAAAGAGATGAAGTGTTCCCTAAGGGAGAATTATTTAAGTTATGTGTAATATTATTGTCGATGAGGAGTAAATATGAATAAATTTCACTTAAGTGATTAACGTCAGTTTTTTTATTTAAGCAAGAATCTGATTGAGAGATGAAAGCCATTTCCATGAAAAGTATTTTAGTGGTATTGTTTTCTTTAGTCAAAATTTTTTTTGTATTACTATAATTCATGTTATGACCAGTGCTATTAACATGTTCACTTAATGCACATCTTTCAGGATGGCATCTACAGTCACTTTTATGTGCAGTGATTCTATCTTTTAATGTTCTCGAAGTCTGACCTATGTAAGTTTTATCGCAATTAGAGCAAGGAATACAATACACCAACTGTGATTGTGAAGTTAAAGGTGTTTTATCTTTAACTTTGGTAAAAATGGAATTAATTGTTAATATTGTTTTATTTGCAATTTTTATGTTCTCAAAAACTTTGAAGATTCTAGCAAGCCTGGGTGAGACATCTGCGATATAAGGAAGAGAGGTGAAAAAATATTGGATTTGGATCCTATCTGCATCATTTGTAGTAGTGATATTATTTTGCGAAATGTTATTGATATTATTTAATGAATCATGTGTGTCTATGGTAGACGTACTGTATAAAATCTTTTTTAATAGTGAAGGAGGATATGAATTATCAATGAATAAATTATATAAGATTTTTAAATTTTGTTGATGAAAAGAGGAGTCAGAAATACAGAGTATTCGATGTTTCATTTGTTTAACCAAATTAACCTTCATGGATTGTTTATGGTATGAGTGATAGTTCATAAATCTTCCACTACTTATGGGTTTTCTATACCAGTCAATGACTAAGGTATTGTCCACTGTACGACGAAATTTTGTGTCCAAGAAGGGAACACTATGTTCTTCGTCTTCACGTTCTATGGTGAACTGTATATACGGGTCATAACTATTGAATACATCAACTACTTCTGTAGTTCCGTGATGTGGTAAGGCTATAATCAAGTCATCCACATATTTTTTAATGAAAAACAATTTGAAAGGTAAAACTTTTAGGACTGTATCCAGTATGTCATCCATGACATACATAGCAAGGATGGGACTAATTTTTGCCCCCATAGGGGTTTCAAAAGTCTGTTTGTAAAATTTATTATCAAATGAGAAATAAGTATTATTGAATAAGAAAGTAATAAGTTCAAAGAAAGTTTCTTTATCAACACTACAATGATTACTGATACTATCCCATCTTTTATCAATGGCTCGTATACAAGCATCCAAGTAAACATTACTAAAAAGTGAGACTACATCCAAGCTCGCTATAACATAGCCCTCGGGGAGTTTCATTTTATTGAAAATTTTTGAAACCTCAAAAGAGTCTTTAATATAATATTCATTATCAAAATCATACGAAGTGGTCAAAATATCAGTCAAAAAAGATGCCAAATATTCTGTTGGATTACCAATACTAGAAATAATTGGTCTTGCTGAAAGTGTAGGTTTGTGGATTTTAGGCAAAGCATAGAATTTTGGGCACACACCTTTATAATTGGTGAGTTTCTTTTTTTGAATTTCATCTATTTGTTTTAAATTGAACATATTTTTTATTAATTGGTTACATTTAACTTGTATTTGTGACGTAGGGTCTCTAGGAATTAACAAGTAGGATTGGCTATTTTCTATTAATTGATTGGAAAGATTCATGTATTCAGATTTTTCTAAAATGACAGTGACATTACCTTTGTCAGATTTAGTGACCACTAAGTTTGGATTATTTTTCAAAAAAATTTTTGTTTTATTGTATAAATTATGGAAAAAATTAGAGGAATATTTTGAAGAATTAATATAATTTGTAATTATGTTAGTAGTTTGTGCAATGATGGAGCTTTTTTTATTGGAATTATTTAAAGGTGAAACTGAATAGTCCACATCAGCTAAAAGACTTTTTATGGAGAAATCTATACCCACCACGGGTTCAATACTGAATTTGGGTCCTAATGCCAAAAATTTGGAAATATCATTAGGAATAACTGTGTTCGAAAGATTTTTTATCCAATTATCTTTAGATTTTAATTTATTTTGTAAGAAAGTATTAGAAAGTGAATTTATTTTATGGATATTTGTATTTTTTGTTTTATGGAAAATTTTAAATGCCGTTCAATAGGATTACTTCCTAACCATATTTCACATGCTACTATACAAGTAGATGACCTTCTGTTGAGACAAGATATAAATTTCAGCAACCAATCCAGTAAATTCTGTAACAGGTTAGGACACAAACTTCTTAACTTAGAAATTTCAATTAATCATAAACTTATTTCAAAATTGGAAAACCAATTGACTCTGCTCAAACGAGATATCATCTCACTTACTAATGAAGCTGTTTTTTTAGAATTTTCTGGTTCTCAACTGAGAACATATAATAAAATTTTCCATAAAACAAAAAATACAAATATCCATAAAATAAATTCACTTTCTAATACTTTCTTACAAAATAAATTAAAATCTAAAGATAATTGGATAAAAAATCTTTCGAACACAGTTATTCCTAATGATATTTCCAAATTTTTGGCATTAGGACCCAAATTCAGTATTGAACCCGTGGTGGGTATAGATTTCTCCATAAAAAGTCTTTTAGCTGATGTGGACTATTCAGTTTCACCTTTAAATAATTCCAATAAAAAAAGCTCCATCATTGCACAAACTACTAACATAATTACAAATTATATTAATTCTTCAAAATATTCCTCTAATTTTTTCCATAATTTATACAATAAAACAAAAATTTTTTTGAAAAATAATCCAAACTTAGTGGTCACTAAATCTGACAAAGGTAATGTCACTGTCATTTTAGAAAAATCTGAATACATGAATCTTTCCAATCAATTAATAGAAAATAGCCAATCCTACTTGTTAATTCCTAGAGACCCTACGTCACAAATACAAGTTAAATGTAACCAATTAATAAAAAATATGTTCAATTTAAAACAAATAGATGAAATTCAAAAAAAGAAACTCACCAATTATAAAGGTGTGTGCCCAAAATTCTATGCTTTGCCTAAAATCCACAAACCTACACTTTCAGCAAGACCAATTATTTCTAGTATTGGTAATCCAACAGAATATTTGGCATCTTTTTTGACTGATATTTTGACCACTTCGTATGATTTTGATAATGAATATTATATTAAAGACTCTTTTGAGGTTTCAAAAATTTTCAATAAATGAAACTCCCCGAGGGCTATGTTATAGCGAGCTTGGATGTAGTCTCACTTTTTAGTAATGTTTACTTGGATGCTTGTATACGAGCCATTGATAAAAGATGGGATAGTATCAGTAATCATTGTAGTGTTGATAAAGAAACTTTCTTTGAACTTATTACTTTCTTATTCAATAATACTTATTTCTCATTTGATAATAAATTTTACAAACAGACTTTTGAAACCCCTATGGGGGCAAAAATTAGTCCCATCCTTGCTATGTATGTCATGGATGACATACTGGATACAGTCCTAAAAGTTTTACCTTTCAAATTGTTTTTCATTAAAAAATATGTGGATGACTTGATTATAGCCTTACCACATCACGGAACTACAGAAGTAGTTGATGTATTCAATAGTTATGACCCGTATATACAGTTCACCATAGAACGTGAAGACGAAGAACATAGTGTTCCCTTCTTGGACACAAAATTTCGTCGTACAGTGGACAATACCTTAGTCATTGACTGGTATAGAAAACCCATAAGTAGTGGAAGATTTATGAACTATCACTCATACCATAAACAATCCATGAAGGTTAATTTGGTTAAACAAATGAAACATCGAATACTCTGTATTTCTGACTCCTCTTTTCATCAACAAAATTTAAAAATCTTATATAATTTATTCATTGATAATTCATATCCTCCTTCACTATTAAAAAAGATTTTATACAGTACGTCTACCATAGACACACATGATTCATTAAATAATATCAATAACATTTCGCAAAATAATATCACTACTACAAATGATGCAGATAGGATCCAAATCCAATATTTTTTCACCTCTCTTCCTTATATCGCAGATGTCTCACCCAGGCTTGCTAGAATCTTCAAAGTTTTTGAGAACATAAAAATTGCAAATAAAACAATATTAACAATTAATTCCATTTTTACCAAAGTTAAAGATAAAACACCTTTAACTTCACAATCACAGTTGGTGTATTGTATTCCTTGCTCTAATTGCGATAAAACTTACATAGGTCAGACTTCGAGGACATTAAAAGATAGAATCACTGCACATAAAAGTGACTGTAGATGCCATCCTGAAAGATGTGCATTAAGTGAACATGTTAATAGCACTGGTCATAACATGAATTATAGTAATACAAAAATTTTGACTAAAGAAAACAATACCACTAAAAGACTTTTCATGGAAATGGCTTTCATCTCTCAATCAGATTCTTGCTTAAATAAAAAAACTGTACGTTAATCACTTAAGTGAAATTTATTCATATTTACTCCTCATCGACAATAATATTACACATAACTTAAATAATTCTCCCTTAGGGAACACTTCATCTCTTTTGAGTTGAGACAATTGGTTAATTTCACCCACTAGCAGCGGCCAATTCGTGGTTTCGTGTCACACTTCAAAAGTGTCTGACATCTAATGTCAATAATGTCAACTGTCGGTTGTCGAATAATCCTAACCAAATTTCTTATGTTACATTTGAATCTCTCCACGTGTGGAGATAATTCAAATAAATGTTTAAACAAATTTTATAACAATGACATAATATTAATATTTTTATTGTTTGACGTATTTTAATGTGTTTTGTTCATCTTTGTCACATGTGACTTACATGACATGTTGTTTATAATTTTTAATATTACATTCATAGCAATCATTCTCATCAACACAGTTAGTGGTTCTTCTTCAAAGTTTTCTTTCCATTAATCGTACAATTTTGCTTGTTACTTGTAGCTTCCCTGAAGATGACAGTATTCACTGTTGAAATATCGGAAATATAGTGTTAAAAGAGTACACGTTTTGCTTGCTGCTATACCCAAAAAATTTCCTGCTTTGTATCCTAACTAGTCAGCAAAGACTACCCTTCTACTATATATATATATATATATATATATATATATATATATATATATATATATATATATATATATATATATATATATAGTTTGTAGTATTTGTGGGGTTGCAGTCAGGGTTGCGGGCTATTTCAAAGAAAACTCTTTGATACTGTCAAGCTTTCGGTATAATTCGATACCTTCCTCAGGACAACTGAAAATACGCTTTGTACAATAAATGTAGGAAATAATAAATGGAGTACTTACTAACGTGAGAATGAATAATAAAATTGGCAAAAAACGAAAATACATGAAGTGAAATGAAATGACTGATGTAAGAATGACAGTGACTTAATTTATTTCAGTAATCAAGTTGGAAGATTCTGATTAGAGGGTGATTTTATCCTATGTTTCTCAAAATTAAGAAGACAACCCCACAAATACTACAAACTAATATACAGCCAGTCACGAATTTTCACCTCTATATATATATATATATATATGAGTAGAAAAGTTATTGGGTATAACCCTCAAAATGTTCTGCAACCGTAGACACGTGTTTCGAGCTTAAGCTCTCATCAGTACGGTAAAATCAAGTGCGAAGATGTACAACACTTGGATGTAAAAATAGAAACGAAGGAAGTCAACAACAGGAAGCCAACCCAGGTAGCACATCATATCGGCTGAATCTTGGTTCCATATTGGGCCAATATAGATATATTGTGAATGAAAATTCAGTATTGGTCCAATATGGGTGAATATTCAAAAAACAATATTATATTAATAACATTGGTGGAATATTGGTTGAACTAGTTTTGAATGTAGATTATCAAACAAAATATTGGGTCAATATTGGTTGAATAATTTCTACCAATATCGATAATACAATATTGGTTATATATTGTTTTCCACATCTAGAATAAATATTGCAATCCAAATATTCCAGTCATATCGATTATAGGGGAAAAAAACTATATTGTATTTCCAAGTTTGTTAGAATATTGGTTGAATATCATTTCCACTTTATTTGACAAATTGTAATAACTCATATTGAGTCAATATTGGTTGAATGATATTTACCAATATCGATAAAACAATATTGTCTTCACATCGTTTTTAACATCTAGAATAAATATCGCAATCCCAATATTCCCCTGATATCGATTCTAGGAATAAAAACTATATTGTATCTCCAAGTGTGATTACACATTGGTTGAATATCATTTCGCCAATATTCAACAAATCTTATGAATTAATATTGGGTCAATATTGGTTCAATAATATTTATCGATATCGTTGAAAAAATATTGTCTTCATATTGTTTCCTACATCTAGATTGAGATGACATTTGAATATTGGCCGAATATTCAATGAAACATATTGAAATTATATCATGATCAAACTTAGATAAAAATCCGCTAGATCGCTCTACATATACAACGTCTTTTAAAACCTACGAAAGTATATTAAATACTTCCTTTATCTTGTTTTCAAGACAGCTCACTCAGTGGTTATGGCGATCAAAAGACAGACTCTGGTGTCACCTTCATCAACTAAAGGACATTTAATAATTTACCAAGGTATATTGACATCCACCAATATATCCAAATGATATTGTACCAATATCGATAAATATTGTACCAATATCGATAAATGTTGTACCAATATCAATAAATATTTTGAGGCCATTATTGCTTCAAGAATATTCCACCAAAACTAAAATATTCAAATAATATTCGACCAATATCGCAAAATGTTCGCATACTACTTCTCGACAATATAACTTTTAAATATTGTGCCAATATTGTCAGAATATTGTATCAGCGATATTGAACCAATATCGCCGAACTATTTGAGGCCAATGTTAGTTCAAGAATATTTTTCCAATATTATTCAAGTAATATTGGACCAATATCGCCGAATGTTCACATTTTTTTTCTCGCCAATATTGCATTTCCAATATTTCGCCAATATGTTCACAATATTGTACCAATATTTTACCAATATAGGTGTGCTACTTAGGAAGCGAAGTGAAACCATTAACAGCAATTCGGTATCTCTGGTTATTGGTTCGGTATTTCTGGTAATCAACAGATATTTTAAGTCCGGCATCTGAATAAGCAATTGTCACATATGAAGAAGGATTTCTCGTAACTCTGATCTGACGATTCACATGTCCAATGAAAAAAAGCGTTGGATACATATCTTTTTTCTCACACAATATTGTTGTTTTTTGTTTAAAATTGTTTTTTCCGTTAACCAGCTGTCGTCCCCTTACGAACGGCAGCCCTCAAAAGTCGAAACTTGTGCGAGCCAAGGATTAACGAGGTCTTACCTTTTAACGTGCGATTCCTAGCACGTTAAATAAATATGTAACTATATATTTATTTTTTGTAGTGAATAAAGATGCTTTGTTATTATTATTATTATTACTTTTTTCCCCGTTAGGAATGTAGCAGTCAGGCCCTGTCTCCGTAACTCTGACCCATCCGGAGAGCGCGCTGGTGTCGTTTCCTCAATAATCACTCCCTACACGCAGAAAAATCCGGCAGACTGATTCACCACACTTTCGCAGTCTGAAAATCGTGGTACTTGACAACCCGATCGTAGAACAAATCGCAGCTCCGACTAGTGAGCTGTACTTTTAAAAAAGTGAACGTGAACAATTAAATGTGGTTGAATATTTCGTGTATTAGTGGATAGATGATACTGAAATTAACGTTACGTTGTACCATAACAGTTTAGCCTATTGAGATTTTTCAGAGTTCTCCAAATATTCTGGTAAATAAATAATATAATATAATAATAAGCATACTTTCTGTCCGACTATACGAGAAAATGATGAATAATGTAGTTCATTTACAGGAAGAAACGCAAAGTACAAAAAACTATTTTAATATTGAAAAACAAACAGTCACTATTCAGGAATAATTCACAAATTTTAATAAGTTAGACAAACACAGAATCATATAGATTTATCAGTTCAACTCAGAGTCTTCATGTATTTGATAAAGATAATATTCAATTAATGATGATCATAGAATTTTTCATATTCATCTAAAGTAATGAAAGCAAAATCAATTCATATTTATAAGATCAGAGTGACTGTATTTATTTCAAATGAAAATGCCACGTACACCTTTTTAATTTACATTAAATTCAGAGTATTATTATCTGCTATCTCAACAGCTGTACCCCTGTATAAGAACATATATCAAAGATATGATCATATAGCTGCTGATATGAACCATAAATGATAATGAATTTTTCAGAAAAGCAAGAGACGAATTCGTACTAAACAACAAGAGAGGAACGTTACACGATCGTTACACTCATCATAGTAATAAGAGAAAAAATATGATGAACTCATAATGATGGATTCATGAAAAAATTCAAATAAGATCAGATGGGTAAGTACACCTTTTAATAACAAATAATAATTTGATTTCCATTGAATTTCAATGAAAACTTTCCTTCCAGACTGTACCTGATCTGAAACAGAACGTGAAGTGTTTCTTTAAGATATGACCATTTATTTATTTTCTGGTCCTTATACGTTTATGGACAACAAATTGGATATTCATTTAGTCTAATAACCTTCTAGAATAATTCACTACTGAACTATCCCCAAGTGAACAGGAAGATACAGCGTGGTTGACTCCAGCCTCCAGAGAAAAGCCCAATCAAGATATAATTGAAAGCTTTCCTGCGTTTGAACATCAGCTAAATTAATATAGTTTGGTAAGAAGCTTTGCCAATCCATTTTTGGTCAAAGTCTGAACCTTTTTTTAGTTTGAATAACACCTCCAGAAGATTTTAGGAGCAAGTCGTAACAACATGTAAGAGTCTCTACCTGAACAGACTTTTGAAGAGAAATGAGCTGTTAGATATTTTGATGTCTACCAATATAAAACAAATCAAGTCTATATAGCGTCTCCCAGATTTCAGGGATAAGCCAGTAATGAGGAATAGCCACCCTTTTACTGTCTATATCCACAGAGAAAATGAGAAATACCTATATCTACAGGCTATCAGAGCTAGGGACCTATTCTTTTTGTTACGGTAAATATAAGTGAGGTTCTTATATTTTACGGTAAACTTAGAATAATAGAAAATATCCATACTTACTATGTGAGTATATGAGAAAATTTTGAAATGAAAGATTTTTTCAAGAAAACTCCTAGCGTCTAAGTTTTTTCCTAATTTTTTTAACATATTATCATCTAGATATATTCGATTCAATTCCTATATGTTGGATTTTTATTTTCAGACTGTTCCAGATATACAGCCCAATTTGCTCTATAAATGAAAAATATGAAACGTTGAAATCAGCTATGCAATCGATACCAATATTGATTGTGCACAATCAATCTTTTGTTTTCGAGGGAGATGATGTTTGAACTGGACAAACATGTTATGTTATGGATAAGCTGTTTTTTAAATTGTGATTTCATTTATATTATTGTTATTATTATTTGCCTACCTATATGAGACCTATATGTGTCCTGTTTATTCTGATTGTTGTTAAATAAATGATAAATATTAGCTGTTGGTATTTTTTTACGTTGTTTAACCCCAAGATATTATAACCCAGTTCAGTATACAATATCATCTCAAAATGTACCATTTGCTATTTTCCATATTAGTTTTAGTCTTGTTTCAAACCACGAGTATGGCAATGATAATTACGAATTTTGAGGGGAAAACATAAATTTTGCCATACTCGTGGTTTTAAACAAGACTAAAACTAACATGAAAACTAGCAAATGGTACATTTTGATACGGTATTTTATACTGAACTGGGTTATAATATCATGGGCGAGAGTGTGGTAAACTGTTCGATTATCAGTTTACTAGCTAGTCGTGGTAAAAAATACTCTACAGGTGATATTACAAATGAAAGAAACATATACCGCGAACTTTAGTAAAACATTCTCTGTTCAAATCTAACAGTTGAATAGGTGGGGGTGCCTGTTCCAGATTCACTAACGAATTATAGTATAAAATAATCAGCGGGTAGTTATACCATATTACGTAGTCGTTGTAAATATAACCACGATGCTCCGTTGTCGATTTTTGTTTTTCGCGATCAATATTACTGCATTACTTTCTCAGGGTTGTCTCAACGTTTTTCAATAGTACATCCCCTCACGATCAAAGTTTGTCCATATTCTTAACGTTTTTCGTGGTTAGATCCTTGACAATTCTAGTAATTTCTACCTTTCTTTTCTCTGCGTCTACATCCTTAGGGTGAGTGACTATTGAGTCCGAGGGTCATGTGCTCTGAGCAGGCGAGTAAACCAAGGATGAAGATTTCTATGATCAGAACCACCATTTGGACAGATTGGTTTGGGTACAACCTGCGGAGTTCAAAGAGAAAATCTCAATATTTAGTCCGTTTTTCCTCCTCTTCTAGAATGATATTCATTTCGCCTGGAGCGGAAAATTCTATGACAGAAATTGTTTTACATTGGTGGTCGAGGAGGACAACATCAGGCTCAATGGCTTGTATTTGCCTGAGGGTGGGAATGAATAGCTCCAATAGATTCGACACCTCTCATTCCTCACAATGGACTCAATATCCCCCGGAGCATGAGGCATCACCCGTGTCTCATCTATACCGTTCGGCTCTCGTAGATGATAGTACAACTCTTGTGGTACCGCGTCATGACTGTGGATATAGGCTGAGACCGCATAAGCTCGACATGCTGACAGCAAATGCATTATGGTTTCAGGTTCCACACGACACGCCCTGTATCTGGTGTCAGAGACGTCTTTACCCATCACCCAACTATGGTAGACTAGGGTGTTGAAGACACCATCTTGGCAGGCCATTATAAATCTCTCGGTCTCCGTCATAAGCTCACTTGACCTGAGAAAGGCAAAGGTCAAACTTTTGGATAAGTCAAGTTCTTCGATGTTGTTGAAGAAGACCCCATGCATTGGCTTATCCGTGTGTGGCTGTGGAAGGATCTCAGTCTCCGCAGCTTCGATGTGAGCTATTTGCTGAACGGGTTCTAACTCGGTGACAGAGTTTGGGTTAGCCCGTTCAGTCTCCCTGCTTTTTCATAGTCGCGGACCATGCAGAGAAGGGGATCTGAACTCCTGATGACTTTACAGGCTCCATCCAGCACCATTCTGTTATGCAGACACTTCAAACTCAAAAATGGTATTTAACCTAAAAATAGATCAGAAAAAAATTACTATTGAAATTCACTGAGTAGGTCGTGGAAGCAAAATGAATGCCAAAAAAAGTTTTTGTCTTATTAGAAGTTATTTTGTGTTCTTGATAATGTTTTGTTTACATTTTCCAAAAAAAAATCCAAAAGTAGAATACGTCCAACAACTGTTAGTAGAATTCTTCTGGACTTCCATTGTCTAGAAACAAAGAAAATAAATTCTTTGCATGTGTTTGAGTCACGACGTTTCAACAGTTAACATCTACTGTCGTTATCAAGTGTGTGAATGCGACAATATATCTCGGATACTTATTATATAGCCTGCAACTGATGTACCTGCTATAACGGTAATTATGATCTTCGTGGGGTCTCTCTCAGGTCATCAATGTTAATTAATGTGTTACAAAGACCTTTTTTTGGTGAGTGTTGTTATTGATGACCGATTTTGATAGGTGTTGACACAGAGTTTTTATTGAAATCTCAATCGATCTAGCTGAGTGACAAGTGGCTTCCACACATTCGGAATCTCTATGCTCGGCTGACTGAACACGTCATTATTCTGAATATTAGTCGACTCTATAAACTTTCTCTTATACCAATGCTGATCTTTGTGGATGACTTCGGCTTCCGACCATGCGCTGCTGTGCTGATTAGTCCATACGTGATCTGCTATTCCCGACTTCGCTGTCTCTCCTCGAGTATTTTTCTTGTGTTCACCGATTCTCACATTTAGTGGCCTCTTAGTTTCTCCAACATAATCCATCCAACATTCACAAGGAACACGGTAAATGCAGTTTTTGGAGTCACTATTCTCGTTGGGTGGTCTCGTTTTTGTTAGTCGGCTATGAATGGTATTACTTGATCGGAAGCATGTTCGGATGTTGTATCTTGATCCAATTCGCCTTATCTTATCCGATAAACCTCTCACATAGGGAAGACATAGGGTAGGATGTGTTGGTACATCTGATTTCTCGGTGTTGCCTCTTCTGCGGTTAAGGACCGCTGTTATATGTTTTTCGGAGTACCCATTCCGTCGCAGATCTTTCTTGATTCGTTGGTCAGACTCTCATCGGTGTTACAGAGGATGTAGGCCCGGTCAACCAACGAGCGGATAATTCCTCTCTTCGTCGCTCCATGATGGTTCGACTCAAAATTATTTAGGTATTGTCCGGTGTGAGTTGGTTTTCTGTACACTGATGTTTGAAACTGGCCATTCGTTCTTTGGACTTTCACATCAAGAAAGGATAACCCCTCCTGGATCTCCTTTTTCATTGTGAAATTTATGGACGGTCTAATGTTGTTTAGGAGCCGCAGAAAGTCCTCGAGTTCTTCGTCTCCATGGTTCCATATGACAAAGGTATCGTCAACATATCTTAGCCACATCCTAGGTTTCATGTCGGCTTTGTCTATAGCAAAGGCCTCGAACCGTTCCATATATATATTTGCTATGACAGGTGACAGTGAGGATCCCATCGGTAGTCCATCCTCCTGGGCGAAAAAACGGTCTTTTTCCTGAAAGTAACAGTTCCGAAGGCAACATTCCAGTAGTTCCATAATACCAGTTACTGGTAGGCTCGTCCTGTTTTTCAATGCTTCGTCCTCTTGTAGTTTTTCGCGAATAACCTGTAAAGAATCTTCAACCGGAACGTTGGTATATAGACTTTCCACATCAAAGCTAACTAATTGGTCTTCCGGCACTACGTTGATGTCCTCCAGGATCTCAACGAAATGCCTGGAGTTTTTCATGAATGTTGGGGTGTTTCCTTGCAGAGGCTGGATAATCGGTAAAAGAAACTCAGTAAGGTTGTAAGTTGCTGAGTCTCTGGTACTGGTTATTGGTCTCATACTCAGCGAGGAGAGGCAGCGAAGTCGGGAATAGTAGATCACGTATGGACTAATCAGCACAGCATCGCATGGTCGGAAGCCGAAGTCATCCACAAAGAACAGCATTGGTATAAGAGAAAATTTATAGAGTTGGCTTATATTCAGAATAATGACGTGTTCAGTCAGCCGAGCATAGAGATTCTGAATGTGTGTAAGTCACTTGTCACTCAGCTAGATCGATTGAGATTTCAATAAAAACTCTGTGTCAAGACCTATCAAAATCGGTCATCAATAATAACACTCACCAAAAAAGGTCTTTGTATCACATTAATTAACATTGATGACCTGAGAGAGACCCCACGGAGATAATAATTACCTTTATAGCAGTTACATCAGTTGCAGGCTATATAATAAGTATCCGAGATATCTTGTCGCATCAAGTGTGTTACTTGATAACGACAGTAGATGTTAACTGTTGAAACGTCGTGACTCAAACACATGCAAAGAATTTATTTTCTTTGTTTCTAGACAATGGAAGTCCAGAAGAATTCTACTAACAATAATACATTGTCAACCACTTTCAAACAAACAACTGTTTATATCTCTCCGTTTATACGACAGCTTCATGCAACGAGGTGACGGAGAAAACATCTTTCATCAATTGTTGATAAAGAATTCTTGATCAGTGGAGACAGTGTAGAGAATTTTTTAATTTTATTTATGTTTTCAAAGAAATATCTGACAGTTAATCTCGATTTACAGCAAGAAACCTGATAAGTCAATGGTCCAAATAAGAAAACTTGTTTATGTCGTTTGTTCTAAAAGATTTGTTTTTGGTTACTTCCCCTGTTTCTAAGTACTTGCAAAGTAAAACCAGTGATTATGCTTTAGCTTGGAACTTAGTATAAACACTGCTGCAAAAAGTTAAGAAATAAAGGAATGACACGCATTTTGAGGTATTGTACGCAAAAACAAAAACATTTGCAGTTGATCTTAAGCTAGACGAAAATGAAATTGATGTCGCGTTAAAGTTGGACTATAAGAGAAAAAAGAATGTCAAAGAAAAAAATTAATGTCCGGTGAAAAATCAAAAGACTCTAATTCAACAGTTCAAAATTACAAAAAATTAATATTTTGATATTTTAGACTGTGCGAGGATGAGCATTGAAGCAGATTTTGCGCAAACAGAGACTTTTACAGGATTGCTCTTAGTTGGACCTCAAAAAGTTTGGCTTTAAGCTCAAAACATTTCCCACAGAAAGCCTGCACAGTGTTTCTAAACTGTTTAAAATTGAAAGCAGTTGGCTGTTGACAGAGCTGCGACAGTTTGCACAACAATACAGCAACTTCATCGGCTGAGTACACTGAGAACTACGGAGACAGATGCAGTGACGAAGAAGATGATTTGAACCCAACCGAAGAAGCTGAAAAAAATGCTGACTCTACTGCTCTGAAAGTTAAAATAGACAATGTTTCCAGTGTTTGACATGTGCTTTTTCTGCTCAGTTTGAACTTACTCAATCTGGACTGTTTACCAACCTGTATATTGCATATAAATTTGTTTACCATACCTTGTACTCAAGTCACATATGAACGAATTTTTTCTAAACTCAAAATAGTCAAAAAACGACTTCGGTTGTCTTTAGACCAAGACCTTGTGTCCAGTCTGCATTCTATTGATGTTGAAAGGGATTTATTTTATGATTTGGACAAAAATAAAATAATAGATGAAGTAGCTTTACCAAGTGAGTAGGTTATAAAGAAGCTGCTACTTTAGGGCTAGGGGAGTAAAATGTCGAATAATCTCAGGTAAGTTAAGCCCCTTCTATTCTAGTATGACAATATTGTAAACTGTTAAATAAACAGGATTTTTCAAAAAATGTAAGTATTATTTTTCTAATCTCTAATAATAAACTGGTTGTCGTTATTTTTAATACACTAATAATTCGTTAATACTTTGGTATGAATAAAATACTGCACTTTATCTTGAACTCAGTTGTAATTATTGGCAGTTCTACAGCATGTGTTTTGTTGTGTTGTGGTATCCTAAAAATACTGTGAATTTCATATTTTAATAAATAGTAAAGTCAACAAAAGTCGAAAATCATAATATTCGTGTAAAAACCTAGCTGAATTCTTTCTTCGTTATAAGTGCCAAAATAGCGTAAAAACGAGTTTTCATTGTTTTTAAGCACCTAATTTTTAAAAAAATTCAGGGGAAAAGCTCCCAAACCCCCTGTATGCTGGGGGGTATTCCATACCTCGAGACCCCCCGGTAGAGGGCCCCTCTACAGGTTTTAGCTGAGTCCGAGCCTGACTTGGTGTGTGCCATCGTCCCTATATATTCCAATATCTATGGACGATGTTTGGGCTATTCAGTATAATCATTCCATTGCAATAATCATTCGAACAAAATATTAACAAGTAGGCTGATTAAAATGTATTTTGGAATGAAACAAAAAAGAAAAGAGAGCTGCTATCCATATTATTTTCGAAGTAGTGTTTAATGGTTTTGAAAGATCGACAGATGCACAAACCCAGCCTCAAATTCATAATATTCCTCTTAGATGAAATGAAAATTTTTCACCTTGAAATGAGGTAAAGGATCCTTAACTCATTTTGAATTAGACCGTCAACCTTCTTAGGTCTCTTTATATCGGATTTTTGATTTCTAATCTCAATTCTCAATAATAAGAGTCGTAGATACGTTGGTATGTGACTACACCCTCATAATTTTTTTTTTTCGATTCCTGATAACAAATTTCAGATTAGAACGTTTCAGACCAGTTTGTGGTTCAGTACAACACTGATCAGCGCATAAGATATACACGAAATTTTCAATCGTTCTTCGTCAAAAACATGGTGTTTGGATAATATTCACCTAGATACGTCAATCAGAAAATGATACTCCAACATAATATTCAACGTATTAAGAATATTTATCTTCAGTTTTTCATAAAAATTATTTCAGTCCCTAACTCTTATCTGAATGGAGTATTATGAATTTGAGAATGGGTTTGTTTGTCAGTTGATCTGTCAAAACAATAATATGCAAGAAAGTTCGATGTCGTGGATTCACTGGTATGTTACCAACCAGTGAATCCACGACATCGATTCGGAGTTTTCGGACTCATCCGTACTATATTTTTGATTCTTACAAAATATTGAAATGTTCAGGAGGTTGAAAAATATTCCGATATGTTGTAAGATATTAGCATTATGTGATTATTCCACATAGGAAATTACTTCGCAACTCAGGACATATCTTCAGTTTTTCTCAACTATCTCAGAAACCAGCACTTTTTGGCACATGAAATGTAATACTTGAGTATCGATGATCCTAACTGATATCAAACTGATATCAAACACTCATCTGTCCATTCACTTGTTCAAAAAAAAATATGAAGGAAAATATGGCCACATACCATCGTATCTACGGCACTGGTTTATGAAAATTGAAAATTGTAACTTCAAAATATCACGTTGGTAAATCTTGATTAGTGTACCAAATTTCAATTTTTTTCCGTTAGGAGTTTTGGAGAAAAAAAGAAATATCTTAATTTTTTTCGTACTTTCGACACCCTGTATCTCATAGGGGATGCATTTTAGGACATACTTTGATAGAAACTTTTCTCCTCAAAATGACGTGAAGAATCTCTATTCGGAGTTTTTCGGTCTTATTCTGACCCACCTTGTATACAGGGTGTAACCTAACCTCTTGCACTCCCGTGAAGGAGGGGTGTATGATGGCATGTTAGAACGAATGGCAGGTGTCAAAAATGCGAAAAAAAAATGTTGAGAGTTTTAAAATTTTATGAACTATGGGTCAAATTTTGGAAAACTGTGTCCGCCATCCTTCCAGACCAGAAAAGGCAATTGCCGGTGAACCGAATTTAGATTACGTTTACAGAGGTCTAGAGAGAGACCCACATTTCATAAAATTTTAAAATTTTCAAACATTTTTTCACACCTGCCATTCGTTCTAACATGACTTTATACACCCCTCCTTCACGGGAGTGCAAGAGGTTAGATTACAGCCTGTATAAAATTGTTAAAAGAGTATGAGAAACAAAACGAGCCCAGTATGATGAAAGTAATTTTCCATTGTATAAAACAAATTGTTCAATTGTTCGGAATTTGAAGTGGGATACTTCTTGTTTGATATTAGAGAGAAAGTGATTGTATACCTCAATACCATCAGAAACGGGGCCATTCTGGCATATATTCAAGTGATTTTGAGGTACGTACAGATGATGGCTAAATCTTGTTGGGTAATTGTGGTGGGTACTGTCGTTATGAAAGGGAATGCTATTTCTGTTTTTGTGTATGTAGCAAGAGATTTCCAATATGTATATGCAGCATAATGGAAGTATTTTCAATTTGTTGAGGTCTGCACGATTCCCTTTGATTTTTCTTCAACACTGCACTCATGCATTTCTTCTGGAGCACAAATAGTTTTTGTACTGAAGAAGACATGCCCCACAATAAAATGCCATATGATGGTAGAGACTGTATTTCAGCAAAATAAACGTTTTTTGGGACATTGGGGTTAAGCACTCTGTGAATGCATCTTATTTGATACAGCTCACAGTTCAGAGTTTTTGTTGTATTGCTTATATGTGGTTACCAGTCAAGTGTGTCGTTCTAAGTTATACCTAGAAATTAAATATTGTGACATTTCTCTAGAGTCATTTCCCGTAAATGTATTTCTATGTTTTCGACTTTTCTCGTTTTGTGCGGTAAATCAGAAATTTGGTTTTGCTATGGTTACAGATTATTAATGGAAAACTATAGGATATTTTTTTCCATTACATGCTTGTTGATGGAGATTGAGTCTTTTGATACCAGTTTAGAGAGATTATCAGCAAATATTTTGAAAGGTGCAAGGTATTTTACGATATCTGCTACATAAATTATGAACAAAACTGGCGCAAGCACACTTCCCTAAGGAACTCCAACTTCCACATGGGCCAGACGAAAACGAGTTACTATGTTTTGACCTCCTTCTTCATTGCAAGATATCTGAACAAATTGCTTTCTATTTGTCAAAAAGGACCTGAACCAGCTCAACATATGACCTAAGCTTATCAAATAGCCGATCATGTGAAATGCAATCGAAAGCTATTCTTAAATCACAGTATATGGCATAGATGACTTTTTTTCATCTAAATCGTTGAAAATTTCCTGAACCCATTTGGGACAACCTAGAATCTTGCCATGAAGGAGTTCAGACTCTCAAGCATGCAGTATTCAAAGAGTTTTGAGAAAACTGATGTTAATGATATGGGTCTATAGTTGTTCATAATATTTTTATCTTTTTTTTTTGTGAAGTGGTATAACTTTCGCCATTTTGAGAGCATAGGGAAATGTACCTGTTTCTAATGAAAAGTTCATTACGTGAATTATGGGTGACAGCTCATTTTTAATTCTTTTATAATATTGTTGGGTAGGTCATCGGGTCCAGAGGATCGTTCATTTTTGAGTTTTGAGAAAATTGTCAGCATTTCTTCCTCAGTGAAAGGAAGTATACCCATTGAAGAAATAATGCAATTGAGGCTATGTTCAAACTTATTGTGGTCAATTTGTGGGATCTCATCTATGACTTGCTTTGGAGCATCTATAAGAAAACTATTGATGAGATTTGTCCTCAGTACACAAAACAACTTTATTTTCATGAGAAATTTTTAATGTGGATGTTTTTGTGTTACTGTTATTTTAAATTTCATTTATAACGACCCAAGTAGTCTTACTTTCATTCTGAGAAGGTTGAATAACTTGGTCATGATGAATTTTCTTACACGACTCTATAAGAACACTGTGTTTCCGTTTTTGCACCTGATATTGGCCTTTCAGTATGAGGTATTTTTTGTAGGATATATAGGTCTTTCAGTTGTACGCTAGACATTGACTTCTTCTGTAACCCAAGATTTGGAATATTTTTGAATTATTTTTATCTTCATAGGGAATGCCTTAAATAGTGAATAAGTAATGTGCTGGAAAATTTTTCACATTTCACTTTTATCGTTGCATGATAACGAATCATATGTATCACGGCAAGATTTACTCTGTGAAAGTTGACCAAAACGTGATTTATTTTTATCCTCATAGTCTCTTGAATAATAGTAATCAACCTATTGATTGTGATTTTTGAGCAACATATTGGAGTCAATTTTAACTATTATTGTGTTGTGGTCTGAGAAATGATTGTCCACAACAAGTGAATATGCTTCGGCATTCGTAAAAATATTGTCGATTTTTGTACTAGAGCTTGATGTAACTCTTGCATGCTGATAGACAATACTATTGATGCCGTATTGTGCAAATATATCAAGTAGTTCTCCTCGTTCGTGTGAAATGTTGAAGTCTCCTGTAATCCATAGTGGTGGGTTTACACTAAATATTTGTTCTAACACTTCCTGAAGATTACTGCAGAAAGTTTGAAAATTCCTGTTGGTGATTTATAAATTGTAGGTAACGATTTTATGGGTTTTCACATTCAAATTCTTTTTCAACACCTAGGTTGTTAATTGGCAGAGGAGTTGTCACTAATCCTTGTTTTACCCACAAGGTACTGCCACCTCCCTTGTACATATTGCGACAGGAAGCACTTGCTAATAACCCTCAAGTGAAAAATAACTCACTTTATAATCCTTTAGCCATGACTCCGATATTGATAGGAACATATTGGTCAGGATAAAATTTGGAATTTCTGCTCTTCATTCCGCATCCGCTGCAACTCAAAACTGTAAGAATTTTCGCTCCAAAAGATGTTTTTAATGAAGAAGTGATAGTAAATGATTCAACAACATCAGGGCTTTCTCGGGAGAAGTATACTTTGAAGCTCTTTAGTTATGATTCAGCATGTCGCAGATGTATTAAATTATTTCAACGTGTCAAACTGGAGTAACACCCCTATGCAGACGACTGCCGTTATGAGCTTTACGCAGTCATCGTCCACTGTGGTTCTGGAGTTGATTCTGGCCACTACCATACCTTGGCAAAGGACAGAATGGACTGGTATAAATTTGATGATATTTTCTTTAGAATTGGACCTTTTGGACCCTCTGGAGACCCCATACATCCTGTTTACCGGAAAGCAGAGTTTCGAAGGACCTCATTAGGAGTTATTATTTAACCAATTCCAACTCCACCGAATTAATTTAAGCCGCCCTGGAGCACCAATTATTTTTTTAATTTTTAACTTCAAGTGGGCCCTGTTTGTTCCTCATATTTTGCACATTTGAATATAACTTAAAATTGACATCAGTTTCGTTAGTTTTTTTGGTGCTTTTGTTCAAATTGTCTATAAAAATGTTTTTCTGTTATTTTGATTATCCACATAGTGTCTGTTGCGTTTGAAGTCGAACCTCCTAAATTCAACTCTGCTGGGCCAGAAATCTGCAGTGGGTATATACAGTTTTTCTTTGTGGGAGAGATCAGTTCCATTTATGAAGCATTTCAGTTGGTTGCGGTCAGTTTGGAGTTCTTTGACTATCACATCACTGTTTTCTTTCCCTTTGGTGTCTCAGGATGAAGCTTTCTTGTAATGAAATTTTTTATTTGGGTGTCGTTGACGTTTCTGTTTACCCTGTATGTATATAACCACACTTTTGGTTTTGTCCCTGTGAAGTCTGTTTTATCTTCACTGCTACCGATATGTTATGTGTTAGGAAGCCAGGAATCCCTGGCTTCCTGTTTTTATTGTTGGTGTTATGGTTACAGCGTCGATTGTTTCTGTTCCTAGGGTAAATAAAGTCTCTGTCGTCGTCACTGTCACCGCCATTCATGACCTGGGGTTTCTTATTGATATTTATTTGTTCCACTTCAATCTTACTTGGTGTTTCGATTAAGGTTTTTCAAGGTAGATCCTGTTTGTTTACAAATACTCAAATAGCTGGGGATTCCTTATTAGGTAAAAAACTCGCAGACGAAGGTAGATAAGTTTTTGTCACGTTACTATTGAAAGGTTTTTTGTTCAGTACATTTTTAGGTGTGTGTGCTTATCACTTAAGTTTTTACACTCTAGGAGATGTGCATTTTGTTTCAGTGAATTGTTGTTGTTAAGTTGAGATAGAGAAAAAGACGTGACAAATAAAATAGAGAGGACAAGCACTTTTGCAAATATTTTAAATTTGATTCATTTATTCACATGGCTGGTGTTTGAGAACCATAAACATGCTTCCTATAGTTAGAATGAGAGAGAGGAATCGCCATAGAAGTCAATTACAAGAATTGCAGGGCAGACGTCGAATTCTCAGAAAGACTGAAATCCCTTTCGTTCGTCACCTAGAGATTTCATGAACATTTATAGGATCAACGAAGAATTCACTTACCCCACTTCTTCAAAATTCATCAACAGCTAGAGGACTAACAATTGCAAAGAAGGTTTTAGTCGCTCTACGATTTTATGGTACAGGCTCTCACCAAAGTTGTGTCGGTGAAGTGATTAATTCAGGGCAGGAAGGAGTAAATCGGCAGTGCAGAACCACATACATGAGGTTAACAACAACAGCGTTTGTTAGTGTGATAGTTCCCCGAAAAATAATATTTCCTAATTGAGTTCATCAAAGAAATGAATTATAGCAAAAACATATATATGGAAAAATTTGAGTTCGCAGGGACAATAGGTGCTCATATAACAATTTTGAAAACAAATCTTGAAGAACTCAATTATATCAACAGAAAACAGAAAAGGTAACTAGAGTAAACAATCTGTTTCCTTTTTTTAAGACAAAACACTTCCTTGTAGGTTATCATTCCATGATTTGACAAATAATTTGTGATTCAAATAACTTACGCATTTAGAATGTATTTGCAAATTATGGAGGTTTATCTCACGACTCCTTCATTCGGGACAACTCAGAAATTAAAAATTATGTTACTGCCAATAATGAGCATGGTGAAGTCGGCTGGTTTGTGGGAGATTCAGGCTGTCCACAAACAAGGGTTATCATAACTCCATTTCAAAATTTTCAAGAAAGCTGTCCTCAATCAAGGTATAACTAAGCTCAAATGAGAGAAAGAAACGTTATTGAAAGATGAAACAGAGTGTTGAAAATGAAATTTCGATGTCTTTTCAAAGAGCGATCATCCCGATTTAACCCAAGTTTCAAGTGTGAAGTAATCAAAGTTTGTGCTGCGTTGCATAATATGTTCATTGAAAGGAACATAACATACCTAATAATGTTCAAGAGTTTGTATATCCAGTGTATAATAAGGCAAGATTATATGGGGCTGTTGCAAGAGATGATGATGTAACAAATTATTTTACATGAATTACTGTTTGTTTTCTCGACATAAAGTATGTAACATTGGGAAAAAGTTCATGTTTACAGTATTGGTTGAAAAAATTTGGTTGATCGATTGCGCCTATCCGACAACCTGAAAATAATTTTGACACATGTTACATGATCGCTGGTATGGCGGCAGATTGAAAAACTATGAAGAGGCTAAAGTAGGTTAGGAAGATATCAATGAAAGTAATTCGAAAAAGTTACTTAGTATTTAATTCTACACTCATATACATAGTTTTTAGCAATAATTCAAGAAAATTGAAAATAACAATTTTTTTTTTTTATATTTTCCGATATCTTCACAGATATAATTTTTTTCTGAATAGCTTCACTGTGGTGGAACATTTGTGTTTTGATGATGATGACAGAGCTTTCTCATTTCCTCTACACCAGATAGCACCAAATTGAAAAAAATGGTTTTTGCCAGGACCCTCACTCTGTTACATTGGTTTGTAACTAACAGTTATATCATAATTCCACGACTATTTTGATGATATAGCAATCCAAAAATATCGTGTTTTTTTTATTATAATCTTATTATAATAATAATGTAGTAGATGTAAACTCTAGTTAACTGACTAAAATAATTTATTTAACGAAATACAATGATTCACAACACTCTAATTTACATAACATTCACTCTACTATTTATATTCGACTTTCACTTCACTGACTGCCTGCCTGTCCGCTGCGTAGTTCTTTTTATATCCGACGTTGACTTCTCTGAATGCTCCAGAATTTTCCATCGAATCGCCCAGACTCACCGAAGCGCCCAGATTCTTCTCGGTGCAAGCGCATCGACAGTCTCCCGCGGTTGGTCGCTAGCTATACGTGAGAGTTCAGGTCCGGCATCTCCCGCAGCTTCGCCACATTGCCCCCTTCTTAGAGATATTTCGTCCCGAAATGTCATCCTTGGAGTGTGTCGATATTTGCAGGATTCCCCATATCTGCATCGTGAAGTTCGATGAAAATAACACTCCACAGTCTTCATGTTAGGTCGTGGAATAGGATTACAACAAACCAAAATCTGGATGCCGCTGGATCGGAATATCGTCTCCAACATACTTCTTATAACTCTCCAATCCAGCCCATCAATACCACAGGATAATTTTGGGATTGCCAAGTCCACCAGATTCTGGTTCACCATCGTATCTCTTAGTTGGGTGAGGCTCCTCCAGACATCTTCATAGGACGGTTTGTCTTGGGAATGCTTCTTGGTCACCAAGTAGTAGATGTTCCTCTGGCCCTTTTTCAGCTGTAGCACACCTCCAATTTCTGGATTCTGTTTCCGTAGTGTCTGGAGTTGGCCAAATTTCTTGGAGAATACTACAGCGATGCCCCTGGACATTCGAAGATCTTCTGCGACGCAGTGTGCTAGGGCGTAATCGACTGGCACTTTGAAAAGGTCGCGTGGCTCCTCCCGAGTTACCCCGTGTGACACTTTCTGTCCATTTGAGTATAAGGACATGAATTTCTGGAACGTAATCGCATCCTCTGGTGGTCTGAGGGTGCGGACTTGGTCATGGTTCCCAGCGTAAGGTGCCAACCTGTTGAAATGAACGACCCTGGGTGTTACCTCTGGGTGGCTTGTGGATTCGGTAAAGCAGGTCGTTTATCCTCTTGATGATCTTGTACGGACCTTCCCATGAATTCCGTAATTTCGGTGACAGGCCCCGGCGACGCATCGGGTTGTACAGCCAAACTAGGTCACCAACCTGAAATCCTCCAGCATCGGCATTGATGTCATAAGTCGCTTTCATTCGGTCGCTGGCACTCTGGATGTTCAAACGGACTCGTTCGTGGATGTCCTCCATTCGCTGCCGGAGTTTACTGACGTAGTCCTCTCCCGCGGTATCCTGTCCTGGTGGCATCCCAAACTTTAGGTCACAGGGAAGTCGCAGCTCTCGGCCCATTATGATACTAGCAGGGGTTTGGCCGGTCGACTCGTGTACTGCGGAACGGTGGGCCATCAGAAACAAATGGAGATACTGATCCCAGTCTCTTTGATGGTCAGAGACTACCTTGGACAAGTGGCGATTGATAGTCCTGTTCATCCGCTCAACCATTCCATCGGACTGTGGATGTAGAGCTGTGGTTCTCGTCTTGCGGATGTTCAGCAGTTGGCAGATTTCTTGGAACAGGTTGGATTCGAAATTTCTGCCTTGGTCCGAGTGCAGCTCCAAGGGGACACCGAATCGACATATCCACTCTTTCACCAAGACGTCCGCGACGGTGATGGCTTCCTGGTTGGGCAGGGCATAGGCTTCGGCCCACTTGCTGAAATAGTCCATTGCCACAAGGATGTATTTATTTCCATGATCTGATACGGGGAACGGGCCGGCGATGTCAATGGCGATTCTTTCGAATGGACTACCTACATTATACTGACGCATCGGGGCCTTGGGTCGTGTCCGAGGTCCATTGCAGGCAGCACAAACAGCACACTTTCTGCACCAGTCATTGACATCAACTTGACAATTGACCCAGTAAAACCGTTGTCTTACTTTCTGCAGGGTCTTCGTCACACCCAGATGTCCTCCAGCAACTCCATCATGGATCTCTCGGAGTACTTCCTGTCTTCTGTTCTTGGGCACCACTATCTGACGTCTGTCCTCCCCACCATCTTCGGACTCCAATACACGTTTCAGGACCCCATTGTCCAGGGTAAGGGAATTCCATTGGGCCCAGTAGGATTTAACTGCTGGGGAATATCTTGCGATTTCCTGCCATGTCGGTCTTTGATTACTATTTTTCCAACCGTTGACTAAACCAAGATCCGGATCTCTTTCTTGGTCTTTCTGGACCTCGTTGTCATTCCAGTTATTGTCAACTGCCGTGGTTCTACAAATCGCTGCTTCCTTCTCTTCTGCTCGTCGGCAGTGTGAGCAGTCGTCTGGGCATGGTCTCCTTGACAGGGCATCTGCGTTCTTGTGGCCACTCCCTGCTCGATGTTCAATCTCGAAGTCAAATTCTTGGAGTCTTTCGATCCAACGTGCTACTTGGCCCTCGGGATTTTTGAACTGTAGAAGCCATTTAAGGGCTGCGTGGTCGGTCCTCAACAGAAATCTTCTCCCGTACACGTATTTGTAAAGGTGTTCTACTCCCTTGACAACAGCCAACAGTTCTCGTCTAGTGACGCAGTAGTTACGCTCCGGTTTACTGAGAGTTTTACTGAAGTATCCGATCACCTTCTCTTGCCCATCCTGGATCTGGGACAAGACAGCTCCAAGTCCCACGTTGCTGGCGTCCGTGTCCAAAATAAATTTTCCACTCGGAAGGGGATAACTCAGAATCGGTGCGTTGATCAATGCCCCTTTCAGCTTCCTGAACGAGTCTTGGCATTCTTCGGACCATTGGAATTTTGTTTGACCTTCCGTGAGCCTGGTCAGTGGTTTAGCGATGTTGGCAAACCCCAGCACATATCGGCGATAGTATGTGCACAAACCAAGGAAACTACGTAGTTGGTGTATGTCTTTCGGGATAGGCCACTCCTTCACTGCTTTAATCTTCTCGTCATCCACTGCTACTCCGCGCCCAGAGACAACATGGCCAAGGTAACGTACTTCTTTTTGGAACAGGTGGCATTTCTTGGGGCTCAGCTTCAATCCAGAGTTTCTCAGTCGCATGAATACCTCCTCCAAGTTTTTAACGTGGTCTTCGAACGATTTGCCAACTACAATAATGTCATCGAGATATACCAGACACGTCCTCCATGAGAGTCCTTTCAGAACCGTCTCCATCAATCTCTCGAATGTTGCTGGAGCATTACAAAGTCCGAATGGCATAACGGTGAAATGCCACAGTCCCGAGCCGATGGTGAAGGCTGTCTTTTCTCTATCTTCTCGAGCCAGTTCTACCTGCCAGTATCCACTCTTCAGATCAAGGGTCGAGAAAATCGTGGAGCTGGCCAACGTGTCTAGGGTGTCGTCTATTCTCGGAAAAGGGTAACTGTCTTTCTTCGTCACGTTGTTCAGTTGACGATAATCTACGCAAAAGCGTGTTGATCCGTCTTTCTTCTTCACCAGCACGACTGGAGAGGACCATGGACTGTCGGATGGTTCAATAACTCCATCTTTCCCCATATCACTGACTATTTTGTCAGCCTCTTCTTTCTTGGCAAGAGGAAGTCTTCTAGCTGATTGTCGGATTGGTCGGGCATCCCCAGTATCAATGTTATGTTGGACTACATTCGTTCGACCCCCTTTTCCTTGTCCGGTATCGAAGATGTCTTGGTACTTCTTGACTAATTCTCTCAATCTGGGCTGTTGGGCTGGTTTAATGCCCTTGGAAGAGATGGTAACCAATTTTTCCAGTTCCGCTGTCAGGTTGTTGTCTTGACTAACAGTACCGTGTACACTCCTGATCACAGAGGAAATTGACGAACAGTGCCCCAAAACAGTTCCTTTCTTCAAGGTCACTGGGTAATAATTGACATTCATTACCCTTACTGGCACAAATTTATCAGCACGCAACAAAGTCTTGCCTAGTGCAATACCTCGTCCAATTTTCTCATCATGAAGCTTGGGCTCGAACATCACCACGCTTCCATTGCTCGCACCTCCGTCCAAGCAAGCCTCCAGTATGGTCTCAGCCCTCTCGGGTACACTTACATCTTCAACCAGCAGAACACGAATCATCTCTTCACTTCTTCCATGTAGCACCAGCTCTTCTCCGTTCACACGTAGGACGCCATCTTTGAAGTTCAATTCAAACCCTCTGGAATTCATGATGTCCATTCCAATAATTGCGTCGTCCTCAATGTCCGCTACTAATGCCCGATGTTTCACTTTTGTGTTGCCTAGAATCAGTTCAATCGGTAGCTCACCATGTACAGTGGCCGGCTCTCCTGTTGCTGTGCGTAGCTTCCAGGATGTTGGTTCCATTCTCTCTGGTGTTTTAATAAAAGCAGGTCCAAGGATTGTCCTAGTCGCACCTGTATCCAGCAGCATTGCGCAAGGCTTGTTGTTGATGAAACCGTCTACAAAGGCTCCTTTGTTCTGTCGTTGGAGGACAGCGACATATGCGTTGTTCACCTGGGCTCTCTGAGTAATGGCCGACGATTGCCCCTTCTCAACAACCTTCGTTGGTTTTGACCTCTTGAGGGTTGGACATTGACTACGCACGTGTCCAAGTTTCCTACAGTTCCGGCATCTCACTAGTCTTCTCTCAGGCAACAATTCCTTCACCACCTTCCTTATGGCAGCTTCCAGGTTAGCAGGCTCCTGTGGGTCTCCTTCAATAACTCGGACTTTACTTTGGCTTCTGCAGGATTGCTTCGCTGCCTCAAATTCCAAAGCGCGTGCCAGTGCATCCACGAGATGTGTTGGACGAGCTAGTGTTAATGCTTGTCTCGTTTCCTGGTCACGAAGTCCATCTAAGAATGCCTGAACTGCTAGTCGTTCCATTACCTTTTCTGGTGTAGCTGGATATGCAAGGCGAACCAAGCGTGCAATGTCGGCTTCAAATTCCTGTAGGGATTCGCTTGACTTCTGGCAGCGGTTTTTGAGCTGTGAGTGGTATACATGTTCTAGATGAATCTGTCCATACCGTAATTCTAGATGTTTGATCAGCTGCTCGTAGTCCTCTTGCTCTTGTGCCGTGAGGGTTTGTAGAATATTCGTTGCTTCTCCACGCAACGCCAGTCTTAGTGCCACAGCTCTATCTCCTGCATTCCATCCATTCGCCTTTGCTGCAGCTTCAAATTGTCGGCGGTAGTTTGCCCATGGTGTTTTTCCATCAAACTGAGGTGGTTTCATAGAGAGTTTTCCTGTTTCTGGACTGATTTTTACATCTTTCAAACCCCTTTGAACATCATCTAAGTTCAAACTCAGTTCCAGCATTGAATTTTCATTGACAGATTCTGTGGTGTGGGTAGTGTCATTCTGGTTTTCCAACTTACTGAGTTTCTCCTTTATTTTGATGATTTCCGCCTCGAGTCCGCCTCTGATTTCATCGCTGATTGTTTTCTTCAATTTTCCCATCTCTTCCTCGATTTCATCCTTGATTTTCTCCATCTCTGTCTCGACAGTCCCCATTCTTTCTTCTAATCGGTTTGCTACGCCACAAAGTTCTTCTTTCATGTTCTTTGAGTTTTCTAGAAGCTCTTCTCTCAGACTATTGGAATTTTCTAGCAGCTTTTCTTCCAGATTTTTCGAGTTTTCTTGCAGCTTTTCTTCCAGATTTTTGGAATTTTCTACAAGTTTATCTTGAAGTTTTTCTTCCATTCCGTCGAGTTTACTCATTATGGAACTCATATCCATTCCAGAAACTTCGAATAGAAATGTTTCTGGGTCTTCGCCCTCCTGAACTAATCCCTCGGCAAGTCTTGTTTGAAGCACGGCCTTTTTACCACTTGTGTCAAGTTCCCTCTCCTCCAGTTCTTGCTTCAATTCCGCAACCTTCAATTCAACCAGGCGAACTTTCCTCGAACACATTTTGTCTTAGTCTATGTCTATTTCACGGGTCACCAGTCTATTATTATTATTGTCTATTTCACACAGTCTATTTCCCGGACACCAGTCTATTATTATTATTATTGTCTACTTCACACGCGAGAAGTGTCACTTCACGAAAAATGTTTATCAGTCACTGTCTATTTTCGCGAAAACAATTGTCCGAAATACACAAGCTATCTACTTACACGAACACTCTGTATTTTATCTCTAACAATCGCACTTCTGATCACCACTGTAGTAGATTTAAACTCTAGTTAACTGACTAAAATAATTTATTTAACGAAATACAATGATTCACAATACTCTAATTTACATAACATTCACTCTACTATTTATATTCGACTTTCACTTCACTGACTGCCTGCCTGTCCGCTGCGTAGTTCTTTTTATATCCGACGTTGACTTCTCTGAATGCTCCAGAATTTTCCATCGAATCGCCCAGACTCACCGAAGCGCCCAGATTCTTCTCGGTGCAAGCGCATCGACAGTCTCCCGCGGTTGGTCGCTAGCTATACGTGAGAGTTCAGGTCCGGCATCGCCCGCAGCTTCGCCACAATAATAATAATAATAAATCGGCTTTATTCATCATCAGTAATATGAAATATAAAATAATACAATACATTATGAAACATGAAAGATATTAAAGAGATGAAGAGGCGAAGTGTCAGCAAGTGCTGTTTTTCAACTCAACCATTAACTTAAGACTAATTCAGAGAAGAGGTGACAAAATAAATAAATAAAAATTTGTTATTTTCAATTATGAATATCATAATTACGAACTTTACATAACTTTATGAATATTAGTTTTAATGAAAATAAGAAAAAAAAGAAAAATGTATAGATCCAGAAAATATTGATTGATTGAGAATGATGGTTGACAAAATAGCTATTAATGTCATCTGAAAAACGATTTCAACCTTTTTTGAAATTCATGATGCTGTATGATCTGAATTTACTTGGCAAGGAATTGTACATTTTTGGCGCGTTATACGAGAAGCTTCGGGTGAAGACAGCAGAACGGTGTTTGGGGATTACAAATACGAGTCGCAAATCTGTTGATGTTGGAAAACGTTTTTAATTTTTCGAAAAGATTCTGGGGTTTATGAGAAGTTAAAATTTTATGTGTGTTACATAATAGGTGCATTTTTCTCTGATATTCTGACCTCACCCAACCAGAACTTTTCATTTCGCTAGAAATATGATCGTATTTTCGGATACCATAGCAGAAACGTAGGCATGTATTCTGAATACACTGCAAGCAGTGATAATCAGAGTGTAACAGTGCGGGTCCGTATATACTGTCACAATATGAGATTTTTGAAAATATCAAAAATTCGCAGAGTTTCATTTTGAGTTTTCTTGACATGATATCTCGATTAGGATACAACTGCCTCAAGGTATTGTAAGAAGTCTGGCAGAGATAACTCACATGTCTGGTGAATCTCATATCGGAATCAGAATATAATCCGAGATTTTTGGTTTCGTTTATTATTGGCAGTGTATCATTACCAATTTCTATTACCAAAGAAGACGCAGCAAGTTCTCGCTTCCTTCGTGGTCCGAATAACATAACAACTGATTCCTCTGAAAATGTCATCAGTGATAGAGAGAAGAGCGGTGGTTGTACTGTGTTGTTTTCTAAATCCTGATTGAACAGGGGTTATGACGAAAAAAATTTTCATGCTAGTTGAACCTATCATATCTACGTATTTGTGACCAAGTAACCAGTATAAGCTTATAAGACAAACATTCAACTGATAAAAGCCCCTGTAAAATATCACTGTTGAAAAATCGAGTCAACATGGTGTAGTTTGACGTTTACTCAATTAAATTTTCAGAATTTCAGTCACTTCCAGTAGATATGGAATTATCCAAAATGAGTCGATAGATATAATTATAAGTGAAAATTCGCCAAAAAATAATGCATTAAGTAAAAAGTACGCGTGGAAAATGTTCAGAGTTTTGTGCCGTGAGAAAATGTGACTTAAACGAAAGGTGTACCGTTGAAAAGTTGCTGCGTATACTTAAAGATTGGGCCGTAAACATGAAGAAGAAAGACGGAACAGAGTTTAAAGAGGCCACCATCAAAACTATTTGGAATGTAACTGGTAAAATTTTACAAGAAAAATACTATAATGAGTACAAAATCATCATAGATCCATTCAAGAGCGTGATTTTCAAACAAACACGAGATGCCCGTGATGCAAACCGAAAAAACTACAAGCAGACCCTTCGAAAAGGAAAAGCAGTTCTATGGCGTTGAGTTCAATCGAACTGAATGGAATTATCAGTTTGTGGAACGAAAACACGCCCGATGGTCTCCAGAGAAAATTTTACACCATATTCATGTACAAAATCTTCTGCTGTCGCTATTGGTTTGGATATAAACAATAAAAAAATTACCAAACATTCAAATAGGTCTACTGCAGTCACACAGTTGGCAGAAAATGAGGTGCACGAACAGCAGATTTTCAAAGTTACAGGACATAGTAATGCAAATTCAATCAATCCCTATTTGAAAATCGACGAGGAGCACCATGAAAAGATCATAAATAATATGCGTGGGAAAATTTCATCTAGTTCCTCTTCATCAATCGTCAGGAGCAATGAGTCTACAACTTCATCTAATTTTAATTTCAGTACCTAACTGTTCTTTCCATACTTGTGTTTTTAATAAATAAAATAAAAATGTTATATTGGTTTCCTATTCTATGAAAAAAAATTCTTACTGAATATCCCTCGACTATTGATAAATTCTCATAATTTGTCTCAACTTTCCTCAAGCGAGTTGCTTTTAGGTAACAGCTGTTCGCCTTCGGCGTCGGGCTGTTACCAAGCAACTCGCTTTCAAAAGTATGAGACAAATTATTTCGAAATTATCAATATTCTTGGGAAATTATAAGTGATAATCGTTCCTGAACGTTTCACTTCGAACATAAATTTGAAAATACTGCGTCGAATTAAACAGCCTTATGATTTTCAAGTTTATGAAGTGAAACGCTCATAGTACATGACTATCATCGGAACTTGATTATAGTCAGGAAAACACTATGTTTTTAGATTGTCATATCAACACAATAGTTTTAGAATTCTGAAATAATTGTTAGATACAATCCAATGTAACAGCGAGGGTCCCAACAAAAACCAGGCTTTTCAATTTTGTGCCATATCAATTTTTTTCTACTGAACAGCTTGAAAACTTGAAAATATTACTACAAAATCTAGAACTATTGCTTGAATCTTTGTATATGAGATTAAAGATGAATTGTGTGCAGTATACGAAACGGTTCACCAGGCCACCGACAAAATATATCTTGCATAAAGGAGAAACACGGTGGCGCAATCTTCGCGTCAGAAGTACAATGAATGAAATAATGTGACATGCTCACATGCACACTTGTTTCTTGTGACATTTATCGTGTTTTAACGCATTATAACTAGATGGCATGAGTGGTACGGGTCCGACATTATTTACATTCACCAATGATCATCCAAATTCTACGATTATCATACACTACTACTCTGATCTTAACATAAGGTTCGTATGCGTCCATTTACGTAAACGTTTTCTTATCGCAGTTTTGAAATAAAATCACAATGTTCATTTCGAAAATATTTTTTTTATATTATATCATTTCATTCGGATATTTGGTGAGAAGTGAAACTTCACTCAAACAGATACACTTGGTAAGTTATATTTTAGTCAGAAATAGGTATACAGGTCACATCAAACGATCTCAATAGCAATACATGTAGAAAGTAGATGTAAAATTTATTATAGAACAATTTGTTTTCAGTTTGAATAGATTTCTGAGCATTCATGAAATCAATTGTTTATATTCAAACGGTAGTACAGCTTGACAAATCTAGCTCTGAATGTGAAATCGCCACGGCTATCGATGCGCGGTAGCAGAAGAGCTCAGAGTATAGTCCGACACAAGTATTAGTTACTGTACTTGTCAGTTTTATTGTATCTGTCGCATCGCGATGATGTGCATTGTAAAGTTGTATTACTGAATGTACAATATTATACTACCCTCTTTATTGTCCGAATACTCTCTCACGCAAAATTCGCGAATCTCATACGTCTCTCGACATTCATGGCTAGATTTGTCAGGCTGTACCTACCCACCTAGCCAAAAATGAGCGAATGGCTTCAAAATTGAATCACCTCCGCAACATCCAATGAACAAATTTTGCTTGCAAATGGTTGGTAGGAGTTAGGTTTTTCCTGACTGAAACCAGGACGACAGTTCAATCACATCTGTCCCACTGCGCACCTAGGAAATTTTTTTTGGGATGGCTCATCGAAGCGAATGAATATATTATAATGAGTTTTACCACGACTTACACAAAATTAAATAGGGTACTGGTCTATCATGTACGCCAACCGTAATGGATACGCCACTGCATCATTTAATTTTAGGAACCATAAAACCATAATCGTGCTTGTCATGAGAACTGAAGCAATGCAGTGTTACAATGTTACCAACTCCGAGTGAAAAATCGCTGATGGTCGTCGTTGTCTACTTGACCCCGATTTGTATTGGTTGTATACCGAGTTGTATACGTATTACCGAACAAATACCCACGGCGTATGTGGAAAAAAACTATCAATGATCCCTCGACATAACCTGTTTTCTCCAGATAATTCAATTATGAACCGTAATTGATAGTAGATAGATAGAAGTACAGAAATTTGGGACGACTTGGCACTGGTGAACGTATGTATGTCACCCGTCAAAACAACGTCAGTTTAAATTACAACAGTGATCGTATTGAATACGCGAGAAGAGTTCCAAATAGACGCCATACAAACCTACGAACGATTTTGGGTGCAGTGCAAAGACTTCGTCATACCGGGTCATGTTTTCCAACTCACGTCTAACTTGCAGTGAATTGTGCTGTTGTTGTTGATGAAGCAGTTATACATCTCTCTGGAGCAGATCCATCAACAAGCACCAGTGTGATCAGGCGGAGACTTGGTTTGATTAACGCAAACTATGTTATGGCGCATTAGCGCAACATTCAAACATTTGCTTCAATATGATAACATGTAATTCTGGTGTGCTGTGTTATGCATGTGATTTTCAAAAATATGATTTATATTTTTGCCATTTTGTAATGTGAGCCTGCACGATGCCGCGTTGGCAGTTTATATCCAGTGGCGGTGTGTTCCTACAAATCAATCAGGTAATTTTCTTGTTTCATTTTAGTAATTTCTTTTGGTTTATAACTCTTTTTTGGTGGGGAGGGCACACTTACAAAATTTGTGTAAGTGGTGGTAAATCACCTTGTCTTGGGAATGGGCGATCCCCTGTGCCCCTATGCCCCCTGTTTGGGCCAGTGATCTATCCAATACAGGTGAATAAAATATCTGTATCACAAAAATCACTTTGCTTGATATCTTTCTAAGAGAAAATAATTCTGATAATCAGGGTTATTCAGGTGACCATTGAAAACGGAACAACATTGACTGTCGAACAATTATTGCCAAATTTTCAACGTTGACTAAAATTTCCTATTCGGGTGACCATTGAAAACAAAACAACGTTCACTGGAAATCAGAATTGTTTATTTTTCAACGTTGATTTAATTTTCCTATTCAGGTAACCAACATGTATTGAATTTTTACCAACCTCTTGTAGAATTACCGTTGGTTATTTGACAAGTAGATTTGGTACTTGCTATCAGCTATTCAACGTTGTTTGTCAGTAAAATGGCGAATAATGGTTTCATTCTGGTAATTAATGTTGCCAATGATGAAGAACGGCAAAGAAAAAGTTTTCACAAAAGAATTCCTATTTTTGGAATAAGTCAAATAGGTAATAATAATAAATGGCTTTATATTTATCTAGATAAGTTATCCTTCCATATTCACACTGCAGATTGCAGAACAGAGTTTTGAGGAGGCAATTGAGGGATCAAAGCGATCCTTTAAATATGAATGAGAATCAATTTTGTGTATCGCCTATCAAGGAACATGGTGAGACAGTTGATCGAGACTCTGGAACCTCACTTACCTCAAGGAGTGAGGGAGGAATTATTCATCTCTGAGAAATTGAAAGTAAATATTTTTGTTTAACAGAATTTGTTTTTGTCATTCCTGTAAAAAAATAATATGTAAATTAAATGAACTAATATATTACTTTACTTTTCCACTTCATTGTTTCCCTATATTTTGGTCCTATAACAAAAGTTGATTTCTGCTTTTTTTCTAGCTTGTGTAGACCAAGTTCAGTAATTTTCGTGCTAACGATTATCAACTTATTCATTACAGATTTTAGTCAATTCGTCATCCGGAATTTTTCCCACCACTTTGAATTTTTCTAGTATTGGAGGTATACTTTGTATTGCTCTGCACTGGTTTTCATAGATTTCGCAGCAAAAATTAAACATAATAATATTTAATAATATTTATTCATCGCAAGACACAAAATACAAAGTATGGTATATATAAAAGACAGAAATCGATGAATAAATCATAGTTCCACTAAGGGTAAAACCCTGTGTGTGGTAAAATTAACAGTATATAAATAAAAATAGTAAAAATAATATAAACAGATAGAACATAATATATAATATCCAAATAATTATAAATATCTGCATATCAAGGATGAGATGGTAAATGTAGTTAAAACAAATTTGATCAATTTGATCATGTTCGTTGATTTTCAAAAACATATATTAAAATCAAATTCTGGTACAAACTAGTCCCGTTATTCTTGTGAATAATTTTAAAACAAATTCAGATATAAATAATAAATTAAAGTCTCTATCCTCCTTTTGATATACAACAAACACATTTCAGGTATTAATCATCACAGAGCTTCATATGAAATGAAAGTTAATTTAGATGAATCCTCTCGTAAATATCACAAAATACATGAATACTATTGGCCACACTATCAAGAGCTCTGGCAATATTTTCCAAAACCTCCGTCTCCTGCCCATCTTGATATGCAGTGAGCAGAGGATTTTGGGTGATTTTTTTTCTGTTTTTGTGGAACTTGAATCACCGAAATTTCCTCATTTTCAGATGGTCTTTCCTTAGTTTCACACATTGTTGCCTCATCTGCAAGTACAAATTCAGCAGCAGCTGCAGTTACCCCTTCAGTATCTCATACACCAGCTTCCCTAATTTCTTCATTGAGACCAGCTTCAGGCAGTACATGATAATTCACTCACCTTTTTTTCAGTCATGACTGCTACAGGAGGGGCCATCGCCAGTGGCCTTTAATTCCTCGGTAATTTTTTCCCATATTTCCGATATTTATTTTGGGGTCATCCCAAGAGTTTAATTTACCCGTTCTCAAAATATCATTTTTTTTCCAAGTAGTTCACGTATATTTGTAAAACGAAACGAATCGTAAACAAAAACGAATTCCAAAAAAGTCAACATGAAGTTAGCGCCAAAGCATAATTTAGGTGTTCCGTGAATAAAATAGCTAACATCAACCCCATTGTTATTTCAACGTTGAAAAAGAGTCATCGTTGGGCATGAGTAGTCACCTGAATAGGTTACTTTGCTCAACGTTGAAAACATGCATTGAAAATTAGTTGGCAATTAATCAATGTCGCCTCGTTTTCAATGGTCACCTGAATAACCCTGAATAATCTGGCTCACTCATGAACACTCATTTCAGTGTATCCAAACGCACTGTAATTAATTAATCAATATAATCCGTAAACGTTACCTACTTTGTTGAAGCAGAACGTGCCACTGTATTGGAGTAAGAAATAACATTTCAAAAGAGCGAATTATTAGTACTTACATCATTTACCGCGATAGGGAAGACCATATCTGGTTGGCACACGGGGTTGGTTGGCAATCGTGAATTGACCGTATTCACCGTCGCCATACTGTGATGCGACAATACCAACTGCCCTAGAGTTCTCAACTAAGAATAACGATATTAACTCATTCCACACGACCGCGAAAGTTTGAAATAAGAATATTAGGAAATCGCATTCCTTTCAGGTTAAAATTTGTAAATCAAAAATGTAAGTAGAGAGGAACTGAAAAGGCAGTGAAAAAATCTAATGTGTTGTATCTACATTTTCAAATTTGTAAATGTGGCTTGTGTAAATCCTGGAGTCCCTTTTCTAGCTACTACACCATGATAGGCTTGATTGGGACAGGACAATACTTTGCAAAGATTTCACCTCTTGGAAATAAAAACATTGGTGAAAGGTGGTTTGATAAACTTTCTGTGGCCGAGTGTATGAATAAAGGGGTCGCTCCATTTTTGAAAATAGTGCATAAGTTGAAAAAATTGGCCCTAAGTTGTCTCCAGTACTGTGATATTATGGTTGATAGTGGAAATTATGTGTTTATTGAAAGAATAATCTTCGAAAAACATTTATGGGCTAAGAAACATTTACCAAAATTGATAAGATATTATTTCCATAACTTAAAAAAACATTTGATGTCACATTATCAATGCAATGAAAATTAGTAATCATTTTGTGGAAAGACTGAAAAGTTATATTTATTTCTGATTGTATTTTTTTCAGGAAAAAACATTTACTTGTTCTTAATGTTGGTTGTATTACTATTCAGTAGGTGTTGAATTAAGTTTATGTTTGAGAGGGATTAAAGTATTGATTCTTTTACATGATTTTAAAATTTATCATCGCATATATTATGTACACGTTAATTGTTCATTTCCAGTCAACTTATGGATCCCACCAAAAAATTAAAATAGTAATTTATCTAAGTACAAAAAGTGATTGTTTATTGCACAGAACATAAAAATTGTTTTATAGGGCCGCAACAATAAACACCAACTCTGTGCATTCAAAATGTTTACTTTTGGAATGATCATTAAAATTGTATTTATTGGCATTACTTAAGATATCACAACAAAACTAATTAATAATATACATCTGTAGTGAATTTATAATCTACTTTTTCTTGATTTTAATATCCAACAGGGGTTGTTTTCTAAAATTTGTCAAATAACAACACACCACCCAAATTTGGTTCAATTGGTCAGCCATAGTATTTGGATTGATACTGCGTAATATTCTGTTCAACTTCACATTTTTTATCAATCTCTCGACATGAATCCGAACACCTAAAAATGGAGATCATTTGTTTAATTGTTTAATAAAAAATAAAAAAATATCACACCTTACTTGCAATATCCCTAGTCAGAATTTCATCTGCATCAGTGAACTGTTGATTTTTGCCATATGAAAACGATGGTATATTCAAATCAACATCAATGGCTGCTAGTTCTCTGCAAATAGTGAATCCTTTATCAGCCATTACTGAGTCACCTGGTTCAAGCTTTTTCAATAAGCCATTTTTCTAAAATGATTTCTTTTTCAGAAGTTCTACCTGGGTAGAGTTCTGAAACAAAACACACAAATCTATTTGGTGTTACTCCGATTATGCCTCTGGCAGTATTATGTGCCTTATACACAGAATATATGCTACTCTGCACTATATACTCTAAAGGTTTTTCAATGAAAATCTCAGTTCCATCTAAAATCAGTCTTGTACTGGGGTAGTTATTGATGAAACATTCTGGCATATATTTTTCACAATTTCTCTTGAAGGCCAAATAGGTATCTGTATGAAATATGAATGCATTACGTTTATCCAAAACCTAAACATTCTGGAGACTGTAGAAATATTGTATCAAATAGCAATATCTTCTTCCAAGAGACCAAGACGAAGCCTTACGAAAACTAAAACTCAAAAAATCTGATGATTTTCATAGTCCAATCCCAAATTACTGTTGTCCTTGCACAAGTACATTTTTTTGTATGCCACTGCATACTTGATAATTAAGCTTGTGAAACTTCTCTAAGTAATGATGTTACTGAATCCTGTGTAGAAGCTCAGAAAGAGGTGGTTATTGATTGAAGATTGAATGGACTTTGGAAATTTTTTTGCCTTATCTTCCTCGAACTTCAGTTCGAAGTGGTGAACATATCTCAGCTGATTTTTTAACTTGGTTGAGTAATCTTGTTGGAAATAATAAGTATGGTCGTGGTTCACAGATGTATGGTTCGTTGATGGTTTAATTTGGTCCTGACATTCTGAAAAATCATTTGTGTACAGAAGAAATTATTTTACTGGGGATGACATTATACAAGTTTTGAAAAGTGTTTCATGCGGATTTACCTCCAACATTCCCGTTAGCATCGGGCAAATCATTAGGTAGAAGATTCACTGGATTCAGCGCATTTTTTCGAGTGTGGTAATCTGCAACAATTCGGATTACACCCTGACAATACTTTAGGATGTGATCAAACTTACCTCTGAGATGTTTCAGACAGAATTTGAGAATTTTGCGAGGATATCGTGTAGAAAATATTTTGGTGTTAGTTTTTTTTATTCTTGGATCTGTTTCTTGCCGAACAATTACTGGCACAACAACTAAGGCCTCCACTATTTTACCGATATCTGACCATTTTCGGCATTTTCTTTCGATTTTCTGTTATATTTTTCGGAATGTCACAAAAACACAATGACATAACCTTTAAATCCGTCACATTTTAAATTTTCGCGGTTTTATAATAGATAAATTATATTTTTAACCGTTGGTAACACTAAACAGTTGGTATTGTCGCATCACAGTATGGCGACGGTGAATATGGTCAATAGTCAAGGAGACTAAATTAAAAACAAGGAGTGTTTGATTCCCATAAGACAATGGGGACACTAGTAGAAAGAGATGAAAGAACATTTGTGACGAAATGTGACGTAGTTATACATGTCATGGCCGCCGTTCTCTATAGACAGTGACGGACTAGCTCTTGGTATATGACGCGTTGATGCTACAAGTTTCTTATTGGCTAGAGCTTATTAAACCCTCCTTGTTTTTAGTCTTCTTGGTCAATAGTGTCTATATTTGCTACAGCAGATCGCTGCCAGTGTTGCCAACACGAATTTTGAGGAAGGCTTAGGCCAGAATAGAAAATTATGTAGAATTAGTGAAATTTGCATTTGAAAAATTCGTAGATTTATGTACTTTTCTCTGAGTGAAATGAAGAAGGTAGCACTGAAAAAAAGGAAGGAGTGTTTTGTTTTACAATTCATTCAAATTTCTCATATTCATCATTATTTTCATTCAAATTGAATCGATACATATAATTTACCACCACTTACACAAAATTAAATGGGGTACTGGTCTTCAGTGCTGGTTTAGCCACGTAACAAAAGAGTTAGCAAATGCTACGAGCTTCGCGCCTGGGGGGCCTCGCGCCTGTGTGCAAAGTAAAAATAAATCTGTCAAGTAAGATGTTTTTTATACCTCCCACCGTCGACCATCCAACTGAAATACGTATAGTAGTTATTCTAAAAGTGATATTGGTGAATGATCAAGTTTATTGGATTGCGAAAGGATGTAGCGAAGTACAGCATACGAACGTTTCTGTCAGAGGTCATCTTTCACATATAGACATAAATTAACAGATAAAACTCACGTGCGAGATTGGTTGTGTTATTCACAAATCAAAGAAAAACTTTTTGCATTGTTTGCAGAGTTACGGATTCACCAGAAAACGATTGTGGATTCAAGCAAACGAAATGTAGTGAACAAATTTGGGAGAGATAGAAATCTTTCAACTATTAAGACGATGCAAATAATCATGAATTCAGACGGTTCGGCTAGGTTCACGAAAGACGGCTTGGATGTCTGGAAGAACGCGCATATCTTGTTGAAAAGACATGTTAGTTCGCAAAAACAAGGATGCGCGTGTCGGTTCTCATCTCGTGAGTCAAATGGAGACCAAACAAAAATATTGGCGGACACGCTTAGAATTAATTACTGCTGTTATAATCAGAACGAGGTCTGGCACTTTGGGGTAGAGATGAAATTATTGGTTCACCTCACAATGGAATTTTTTTAGGTTTGTTGGAATTTATAGCTGAATTTGACTTTTTTCTGGCCGAACACATACAAATTTATGCAAATAAAGGAAAGGGACATACGTCAAACTTGTCAAAAACAGCATGCGAGGAATTCATTCATATAATAGCATCAAGTACACTGAATCACATTTTTTGTAAAGTTAACAGACGCAAATACAATTCAGTATCATTGGATTCTGCTCCAGATATATCGCATTTAGACCAATTGACTCTGATAGTTCGCTATGTCGTGCCATCTGTACCAGTGGAAAGAATTGCCCAGATAACACAGGACGTCCCGAGGATGTCCATTTGATGTCCTGGTATCTATTTTGGACGTCCTGAGGATGTACGTCTCCAACCGTTTCAGGGACCTAAGATGAGAACGTTTTCAGGACGTACAAATTAAGTCCAAATCTATACTATAATTATATTGAATATCAATGATGTCACAGATTCTGTGAATTTTAATCAAGGTCTAAATCGATTTTGTGAGTTGAAAAATAAATACGTGAAATTTGGAATGATATGCGTTATCGAAGCATGATCATATTCAGTAGTTCAGTCTGTGACCTGTGCACGTCCGAGCATATTTTGTCTGTACCCTTCGCAATCTGTGATCTGTCACTCCTTTGTGCTCCAAGGCTACTTTCAGACTAGGCGAAACGAATATCGCGAAAATGTTGAGTTTTTATTCAATTGAGACTAATCGAGCCGAGTATGAATTTAAATTCTAACGATTACCCTAGAATTTAAATTTGACATTTTCTCTCTTCGCTTGTTCCGCCTAGTCTGAAACAAGCCTTCAATGTTTGTACTTTCGGCTCCTCTTGGCTCCGCTCGGCTGTCCACACGTCATGTCATTTTATATTTTACGCCATTTTCATTTTTACGAACGTTGAGCTTTGCCCTCTGCCGCTATTCTACTAAAACATAACGTGGATATAAAAAGTTTGCAAATTGTTATTTTTGCATAGCCAGTGCTGTTATCGATATTGTAGGTAATGTGCATGGTGAGTAGTTTTTTTCATCAGACTATAGACGTGAATAAAAGTGTTCTTTTTTAGGTTAGGTAAAGGTAAACTAATGGGGTTCCTGACCGAGCTGAGAGTTCTTTGCATGCTTTGGAGATTGTGGACTTAATCGCTGAGGAATAAATCGGTTTGAACAATAATTTGGGGTAAGTTGAAATTTATTGTGAAATGGTAGTTAATAATAGAATCATACTTTTCAGGATCTGCCGAAAAAGCTAAAGTTTCTGAAGACTTCAGAAAACTTGTAGATATGTGCAATTAAGTAAATTTATAAATACAGTGGAATCTCTGTTTTAGCTACGGAATACATATTATTTTGAAGGATCTTCAGTTTTTTTGTTTTCCAAGTATATTTTGGAATATACGATGAAGTGTTCGTTCAAGAAAATGCTTTTCATCAACACAATGTCATGTTAATTTGCAATTAGAGATGTTTATAATAAATATTCATGCATTTTATCATTTTTCCTTTCCGATTTAAAACCTTGATAAAATAGTAATTCTGAGAAAAACGAAAAAGGCGGTCTACGAACCAATAAATGGACGTCCCCAAAACATCCCGCCCGAAAATGTCCATGAAATCCTTAACATGGGCCCATGATGGACGTACCCGGGATGTTCCAATTTGTAACATGGATATACTCCGAACGTCCTCGGGACGTCCTCGACCGACAATGGACGTCTTTGGGACGTCCTGAATGTCCCAGATTGACGTCCTGAGGACGTTCTTAGGACATCTTGGTGTTATCTGGGTGTATGATTTGTGGATATGACAGGCCATACTGCTGAACAACTCCCTCAAAGTATACTAGATTTTTCAAATGAGAATGACATCAATATCAAAGATTGGTCAAGGTCAAAGATATGACAATGCCAGCAACATGAGCGAAAAATAAAGTGGCTTACAAACAAGAATTGAGGAGATAAAAAACTACGTGGAATTCATTCCCTGTTTTACACATACATTAAATTTGGTTGCCAAGTGCGCTGCAGAATGCTGTACAGAAGCATAAAGTTTCTTCTGTTTCGTTGAAAGCATATATTCGTTTTTTTCCGCTTCAACCCGTCGATAGGATCTTTTTACGAAAGCACTAAAAGATATCAGTGCCAAAATTCCAAATCTGAAAAGATCGTGCAGACCACTTTGCGTCCGATAACAAAGTGGTCTGCACGAGCAGATAACAATGATCAAAAAGTAATCGTAATCAAGCTCATGGACTTATTTCGGAAATAAGTTAGAGACGAGAATGATGACTATAGCGTGAAATAAAATTCTGGAACGCTTGCAAGCGACTAACGCATCGTTGCAGTCGTCTGATCAAGACCACACGGAATACGCTCTCTACAAATTATTACACGGCTACTTCCAAGCAATACGATCCAAATTTTCAGATAAAGAGGCAAAAGCCAAAGCCCTAATTGGCTGTGAAGAATATCAGCAATGTACTTTAAGAAAACGCAAGCGAAATACAAATATGACCATTTCAGCAGCAGCTCTACTACACTCGATGAAGTTGTAGAAACTCAAACACCTGGACAAATTTCTGAAATTCATGTTATTATCGTCATAATTGATAATGTACTATCTAACATTAGCTAAACGCATGGAAGCTCACCATCAAGTGACCAGTATATTTGGAATACCTCGACAATTGAATTCTTTAAAGGCAGAGGAGATATTGTTACGAGATTCAAAACAAACCTCCTAACGCCGCCTCGAGAAAGAGATTGAAGATAACTAGTGACAGGATGAAGGCTCGATACGATCGTTAGAAAAAATACTGGTGGATTCAAAGAAGGAGATCGAGTGTGGCTGTAAAACCCTCGTCGTGAGAAAGGATTTTCTCCGAAATTAACACCATCTTGGGAAGGACCCTATACGATAGTAAAGAGAATAGGTCGTTCATCTAGAAAGATTTAAACGTTATAATGGAGATAACGAGACATTGTTTGATCGGGACGATCAAAATTGAGAGGGGGATTATGTTACAAGATTCAAAACAAACCTCCTAACGCCTCCCTTCTTTCCCTTGTTGACGCTGCGGTGTAACAATTGCATGACAAATGCCCGTCTGCCGCAGCGAGAAATTCCGCAGCGCGCGCCGCGCAGATGAATGATGATTTCTCTGGATCGATCGATCGAAGTTTAGCTATATAATCACAGCATAAGTTCCAAGTAAGAAGAAAGTCCAGGTGTTTTGAATTATTAGTGAGTGTGTTATATTTGTTTTTGTATCGAAGGTAATAATTACAGTTTAGTTTGGATCGGAGTATTATTTAGAAATACGAACCCAGAAAGATCGTAACAACATTAAAAAAAACTCCAATAAACTGGTGCAGTTTGATGAGCTGCTCAAAACAGATTTGGGATGTGGCTGCTGACAGCAAAAAAAAGGCAAGAAGAACAGGAACTTCAATTTTATAAACTGTTTGTTAGGATAGGGCATCAAATTTAAACGACTAGTTCAGGTAAACGCACTGTATTTATTTATATTGAGTTATATACACGCACACTTGATAAATGCTATAACGCCGTGGTAGCCGTGCTGGTAGAACGTTCGCCTTTTGAGCGAAGGGTGGAGGGTTCAAAGCCTCGCATGGTCATCGGTCTCGTGCATGACATCACACGTTAAAAAGTAAGGGTTGCGACTTCCCTAACTCACACAAGTCTCTCGAAGACTTCCGAGGGTTGCGCGTAGGGGTGCAATCGGTTGACGGTAATAACAATTTTAACAACAACAGCAACTGACTAATATATAAGATAACAGCTAGTCATTCGAGTACAGATGTGATTCATATCTGCAACGTTCCCATGATATAATTATATTAGAAGAAATGATAATATACAATACAGGATCATTCCTATTTTATGTTTTGTTGGCAAAACCAACACTCCCACTCAAAAAATATCAAATTGAAATATTCCTTAAATCCTAATGCAAACCAATGGCCAATCTTATTTTTGCAAACTTTGGTCCTGGTAATGGTTTGGTGATGGCATCAGCTGGTTGTTCATTTGTTGGGATACATTTAAGTATTATTGTATTTTGCATAATCTGTTTTCTTGAGAAATGATATTTGATATCAATATGCTTTGATCTCTTATGATCAGTCGGGTTGGTGGACAAGCAAATGCAACCGTTATTATCCTCGAATATTACAATAGGTTTCAAAAAAACATGATTAATACTATTCAGAAGTGATCTTAACCAGATAGCTTCCCTTACCGCTTCAAAGAGGGTCATATATTCAGCTTCAGTGGATGAAGCGGCAACTGTATTTTGTTTCCTAGTATTCCACGATATCATACAATTATCAAATGCCTTAAACAAGTATCCTGACGTACTTTTTCTATCAGTTTCGTTATTGCCCCAGTCTGAATCTACATAACTAACAACCAAATTGACATAATCGCACCTAGTATATGTTAATTTAATGTCAGTTGTACCTTTTATGTATCTCAATACTCTTTTCAGACATTTCCAAAGTTCATGATTATTTTTACTTTGATATCTATCGATTGTATGGCATTGTTCGAGATATCACTTTGTATTATACTTACTTGAATTTGTTGAAATATGTTGTTGTAACCAGAGATATTATATAAATCAAAATTTGTAGACTTGTACGGAAATAAAAAGTCAAAGAATTTGCGTTTCAAATCGAATTTTCCTTTAATAAAACAAACAGAAATAGAAATTTACTTAAACATTGGTCCTGATCGAGCTGGATATTACCTGGAATTGTCGTTTTGGAATTGAAATAGACGATTGTCAAAGTTAATATTCGAACTGTCATCGACTTTTACAAGCATTGGGCTCAACTAAAAGCATTGGGTTTGGTATTGGTTTTGACATTGTGTGAGTAGTGTTGGATTATTTATAAGAATGTCGAAAGATTTGAAAAAGGAATTGAAAAAACGCGATATAATTGTATACCCTTTTCGAAGAATATATTAGAAAAATAAGGCTATCAATTTTGGATGATTCTCAAATATTGAATAATGAATTAATAATTGAATTAAAAGATAGATTGGAACAACAAACTAGTGTGCGATTGAGTTTTGATGAGGTACAAAACATTATTGAATTAAATCATGAAATTCTTGGGGAACAAATTAATGAACGACAAAAATTTGATGAAGTTTTCTTCAAGACAGTAGCAGATTGCAAAAATATTGTCGATAAATTCGCACATCAAAATGATGACTCAACATCTCAAAGATCTAAAAATTCAGCTCTGGTTGCAACAAAAATGAGTTTACCTTCCATACATATTCCTAAATTCAGTGGGTCCTTTGATAACTGGATGGAATTTAGGGATACGTTTGACCCTTTGATTCACCAGAATCAATCAATTTCTAATATTGAGAGGTTTCATTTTCTTAGGGGATCATTGGACGGGGAAACGAAAGAATTGATTGATTCAGTTGAATTATCTGTTGATTATTATCAAATACCTTGGGATCTTTTGAATGAAAATTATAATAATCCTTGTTAGTTGGTGAATACTCATTTCCAGATGATGTTTGAGTATCCGAAGGTAAACCAGGAATCTGCATCAAATTTACGAAATTTAATGAATTCGATGTCTCGTCATCTAAAATCATTAAAAAAATTGGAAATCTCAACAGAAATTGGGATCCTATGATAATATACATTGTTAGTGGTGAATTGGATTCTTTAAGTCAAAGAGAATGGGACAAGATAAAACCTAAAGACAAAATTGCTAAATTGCTCTCAGCTTGAATCCTCCCTATTTATGAATGTAGATTACTTCATTTATCATCCGAATAGCCTCTTCTTCTGTATAAACACTCTCCAAATAATCGTCCATGTAATGTTAGTTGAGAATTGCATCAACAGCCTGAGGATACTCTTCTTGAAATTCCATCGCATTTCGAGCAAACGGAACCAAAAATCATCACTTTCATTTCAAAGTAGGGATTTCTTCATTCCGGGTGTTTCTCCAGACGAATCGTTGTCCTGCACGATCTTCTTTTCTTATAGTGACCTGGTGAAACATCTCACATATATCTGCTGAAAAGGCTTTGTCTTTCTCCCTGAATGTAGAATTTACTCCTACTAGAGAGTTGAACAAATCAAGTCCTCTTAGCAGAAAATTGTTTAGACACATACCACCAACTTCGGCAGCCGCATCGAAAACAAATCTCAACTTTTCTGGTTTGTTTTCATTCACAACTCCGAAATGTGGCAGATACCTCTTTCTTTTCTATTCTTCTTCCTCTTGTTCCACCTTCTCAACACGGTTGTTGTCCAGTTATTCTTGTATCTTCTATCTATAATCCTTTGAAAAATACGAATTGCGAGACATTCTTCTTTCTATATTTTCCAACCTCTGAACAGCTCTGTGTTCACTTTCTGGCAAAATCCAATCCGTCTCAGTTATTTCTGTGGCCCCCTTGTCTTCTGAGCTCATCAACCGTTCTTCTGTAATTTCCACTCCAGATGCTTCTGTGGAAAAATATCTCTTGACTTCTTCATTTAATTCTTCGTCACAGCTTCTTTGATGAGAAAGATGGAGAACAATTGTCGTAGATTACCATGTGCTATCCAACCCAATTTCGTTCTTGATAATGCTGGAGAGTTCATCGGGCCTTCAATTACGTACCTCACGAGTCGTGATGAGATCCCACTGATCTTATCCTATCAACAATTGTGGCTCAGTTTGGAGCATGTTCGCAAAATCTATGTGCTTCAGATGATTCCACTTTTCCTTAATGTTCCTACTATCAACTGTTTGTCTAGGTAAATCTAAATTTTACAAAGTACATACATTTTCCATCCTATAAAATATAGATTTGGTTCTGTCTATTTCAAAATTATTTCTCTACATGTGTCTTTTTGAGTCCAATTCAAACCTAACACCGTTTCTTCCCCAGTAAGACCTAATTTGTATGACAGTTCTTCATCTAGAAGGGTAACAATTGAAACTTCGTCAAAGAGCTCATAAATGTCAAGTTGTTCGCGAGAGGTTCTTATTATGACGGGCGTAATTTTCAATTCAATTGAATTTATTTTGTGGTGTACCTTTCCATAATTGTTCTCTCCACATTTTTTCTTAAAACGACAAAATCTGATTCTATGAGATGTGTCCAAAAAAGAGGAACATAGTATCCATTCATCAACAATGGAAAGATCTAAAAAAGCTTTTCATTCATCTATTGGATGATCTTCTTTGTATGGTTTCGTATGGTTCTGCTTTTCTCATGAGAAGTAACAAGAGTTGTTTTGGATTTCTCTTTATTGGACTGATTTTGAAATCTCTTACCATGTGTCTGGCTTTATGAATTCCTATCCTCATTCAATGACTGAACATAAATCGCCGCAATGACTGAACATAAATCGCCGCTTCCGATTTTCTCCATATCCACTTTTTGAATTCTCGAAGAGAGCTCCTACCATTCATATTCATTATTTTCTCGCCCCATGATAGCTGATGTTGGAAGTTAATTTCTGTAGAAACTCTTCTAGAAGTTGTGAACAGTCCAGGTAGTTGCGCATATCCATAATCTCCAGGGTAACTACTAGGTTAGATACTTCCTCCGCAGATTGAGTCAAAGACCTGAAATCATTATTTCTCATTATAGGAAAATTCTTGGCTTTGTTGACAAGGCTCTTCACAATCAAATCTGCTCGACCGAATCTACTGATCAAAATGTCGATAACTGATTTGCCGCATGAATCCTTCAACTGATCGTCTAGCATCCCCCTTCAGAGCTTTTCCCAATCTGCACATGTTATCTTTATCTGAAAGACCTGAAAGTTCCGTTGTAGAAAGAAACTGTGGAAAAAAGCTCGGTCACTCGATGATATCACCGGAAATTGTAGGAAGATCTTTCTCACTTGATTGTCTTGTTAGTAACTGCCTAATATCTGCATCTGCCACTTTATGGTGAGTTTGTCTTGACCCTAGACTATTTTGATATATGATCCTCCTATTATTATTGTCAAATTGACTTTTATGGAACGACCTCTTACCTGTCATATTTTTGACACTTTTTCCAATGTCTTGTAGCCACTTACGTACTTTCGTTTCAGAATCCACTGAGAAAGAATCGTCATCTTCAAATTGATAGGAATTACCAACCCCCCAGTCATACTCTTCACTTCTTCTGGCTTTTTCAAGTGCCAACCCATTTTTAACCATTTGCCTCTCCATTTCTATTTTTTTGAATAACAATTTATCCATTTGTTCATCAGCTCTTACCTGGGCTTCTATCATTTTTCTTCTATAATTACTATTAGCATTAGACAGATGTAGTAGCTGATTCCTTCTCTTGTATACCATCATGTCTCACTCCTACTGGATGAGGTTGCAAATATCTTGTTTTCTGCGGCGCCCTATTCGGTATTGATGCTCCTATTGAAATCCATGATAGCGACATGTCTGAGATTCTCACTTTTGGCTTTAGCAGTCTTGCTTCTTGTTTCCATTTGCCGTTCTGTAGGCTGAAGGACAAGCACAATGTTTATATTTACCTTAAATGTGCGAGTTACATGGGCTCCACGCCCGCTTATCTTCCCTTATCGCTGACCCCAGCGACCGGTACGAGGTTTCCTTCGGGATGCCAGCATCACCATACTTTAGTCTTAGTTATACTTGCTTATTGTAAGGTCGATTGACCAAATACTTATATTGTATAATTAAGTTGTTTTTTAAAAGACAATTAGATTTCCTCGAAACGTAATTTGCGACTATAACTATCTGCTCGGAATGACCAGCACAATGTTTATATTTACCTAAAATGTGCGACTATAACTATCCGCTCGGAATGACCAGCACAATGTTTATCGAATCGCTTTAAAATAGTATGAAATCAAAGACAATATTTTTTTGCTGTCGATATTTACGTCTTGCGTTCTGCTTCTTTTTATTTCCAAAAACTGCAAACTAATCAAATATTTTATACAGGGTAAAACATATATGAATCAATTAAAAATCTTAAATAAAACACAACACTCCTATTGTTTACCATCGCGCATTGGAGAATGACGTGAACATCTGCCTGAAAAACAAAGGTATGTTTGCCTGGTGAGTAGCTGATTCCAGTACTCGGATTCCTGAATAAGACTTCTGAGCCTGCTCCATTTCCAGTACTTGGTTCTGTCTGGTATCAGCACCCTGAATTGGTTATTGAAGCAGTACCATTTCGAAATGTGGTTCGTTCTCTTTTCCAGCATGTCCTTGATCACAATTCTAAGGATGCTCATGTGTCCCGTTCCAACTTTCAAGTTGGGTGTATTTTGCAGCCGGTAGGCATCAAGCCTAGGTAGAGAGAAGGCAGTCTCACGATTGTCTACATGGCTGCAGTTGTTGTTGATTCAATTGCCCCTGTAATTGCAAGTCTTCTGTGGCTCCGCTTTGTTGTGTATTGGGCCACCACACCAAAGACGCGTATGTAATGGAAGAAATGACCACCATGTACTATACAACCAGTGCAGCATATGTGGTTTCGGCCCCTATTTTTTTCCAAAAGATCGTCTGGCTATCACTAGTGAGGTCACCGCTTTTTTGGTTGTTTTTCTAGATGCTGGTTCCAGGTCAGCTTGGAGTCAAGAATTACTCCAAGATATTTGACTTCCCTCTTTTTCTTTATGTCTTTCTTTCAAAGTCGTATAGGTCCTAGACCCTGTTTTTCGTCTTTTGGTGAATACTACTATGGTTGGTTTCTTACGGTTGATGTTCAGCCCTTTCAAGTCCGTCCATCGTGTGACCAGGTTAGGAGCCTTCTGCATGCGATCTTCAATCGTAATGTTGAATTTCCCCTGTGCTAAGACTACCATGTTGTCAGCATCGATGTCCTGTGTCGTTCAGAGTTTCAGCAGCGAGTCCGCGATCAGATTCTACAGAGCGAAAATAGTACTCCACCTTGTGGGCATCCTCTGGTCGCCCTAGCTACTATGGTCTTCTCTAATACAGTAATGTTATATGTTCAGTTGGTTTTTGAACAAAACCTTTTTTTCTTGGCCTTGGCTCTACGTAGTTTATGCTGAAACATGATATTTTTGGCAGTGTTTCTATCGTATTCGGTGTGTATGTCCCCACTATTATTATGGAGGAAGCTTTGACAGGATCTCATTATAACGAGGGTTAATCAGAAAAATAAGTTGTTTGAGTATTGATGTAGACCACATCTATTTGTTGCGGAGTCGTAGAGAAATAACACTGAGACACCAAAGTAGAATATGCACCATGTACAGTTTCACCGATATGCAAGTGTAGTTCTGATCATTCGGTTGAAAGAAAAAAAAAGCCACTGGAAAAATCACGGATTATAAATACCCAGAAAAGAGTCTTCTGGAAAAAAATCACTTGCGAACAAAATCACCTGGAAGAAAAATCTCCCACTGAAAATTTATTCATACTTTAATTGATTGATTCATGCATTTTTGTGTTTAATTTCCACGACCTCAGATGTGTACGTTCTGGTATGAACAGAGTAAAAAAAATCACTCTACATACATTATCTGTATTTAATTTCAACGCACTCAGGAGTCTACGTAAGGTTGGGTTAGGTTAGGATGGATTTTTTGGTATAAAGTTTTTTTTGAGATGAACAAACGATGAATAGTTCTGTGAATAATGAAAATTAAAGTTTAATTTATACTTTTGGATATTTATTTTCTGACGATTTTTCTACTGGGGGTGTTATTTCATAGAATGGGTCATGCAGGGTATTTGTCTGTCACTAGTCACTTCTAATGTTGACGTGAACCTGGCAGTTGATGCATATATCTGTGATACATTCTACCTTCAGACATGTAATTTTGATAGTTTGGTAAGAGAGGTTGATCTCATGAAACTTACATTTTCGACTGATTATATAAAAAATCTGACGAAATATGAATAATTTCTAAAAAACCGATAAACATCAGTATATCTAATTCCGAGTAAGTTCAGCAGAGCTTATTCTGAAAGAGCCTTCCTCACAACGGATAACTACAGCTAGGGACACATTTGAAATTATAACTTCTACTTATAATGCGCTGATTATATTCAATGTTCATGTTCTCATATTTTATTTATTCAGCTTTTCAGGCATGGGGAAAGAGCTCCAACTGAGACTTATCCAAAAGATCCCTACATCGACTTCAAATGGCCAGGTGGCTGGGGACAACTGAGCAATGTAAGTACATTTCACATCTGAAACTTCCGAAATCGTAGCAGGTATTGCAATGATATTGAACTTCACAGCAAATAGATATAATTTGTGACGGTTGATTTTTCAACTCATCCTGCAACACTTCAGTCAAACATTGAATTTCTTTAATCACATTTCAATGTTTGATAGAGAAAGACCTGAAACCAGACCAGAATATGTTGAAGCTAGAAATATGTTTAAGAAGAAAATCGAATCTTCTAAAAAGGTCTACCACGTCAAGATACGGTCAAAACTCGTCAAGTGTCCTAACGGGGGTTGCTCGTTTTGGTCTTTTGCCAAAGCTGCGGGAGGAAACTTCACACCCATTTAATTTCCCCTCCAAACCAAAGAAGATGGAACACTAGCCACGAACGCGCAGGAAAACGCCAATATCTTTGCCAACATAATTATTGCTACAAATTCTACTCTGGATTCACTAGGAAAACTATCTCAGGACATCAGTCACATTGATAGTCATGTGTATGAGATTATCTTTTGCCAATGAACTATAAGACGCATTTTGCTGGGACTACAGACCTCTCATCTCGAAGATCATGAAAAAAGCTTATGAAATATCTATAACAATCAGGAATTCTGAATGATCGACAATATAGTTTCTGTCATCACAGATCAAGTGGTCACCTACTTGCTTGTGTCTCACATATACGGCAACCATCCATAGAAAAATATGTTGAAACTCTGACCGTGGCATTATATATCTCCAAGGCGTTTGATCACGTTTGGCACCAGGTACTCCTTGCCAAGCTTCCACTTCATGGCTTGCTTGTTCTTTGCTATCTAGCATCCTCTCAGACAGACTTCACGTGGTGGTTGGTGAAGTTTCATATGACACAATACCTATAAATGCTGGTGTTCAGTTTCAGCACCAGCACTGTTTGTTCTTCTTATCAATGATTTGTTGGGAGCAACCTCACGCCCAGTACACAGCTTTGCCTTTCATACCCTTCACACCCTTCATACCGCATTCTCTTCCAAAGTTTTGATATCAGCCCGTGAAACTAGAAGAGACCGGGGAAGGAACGTGAATGATTTACATATGGACCTAGCAAAAATTCAAGAATGGGGATCTATTAACTTGGTAGAATTCAATGCGAATAAAACCCAAACATGTATTTTCTAATGGCCGATCTCACAGTATCCACGGTAATTAGGTCAGGAATGTCCATACTGATGGAGACCTCTATTCCGATGCTCATCCGTATTACCATCCTACCTACTTTCCCTCTGCTCTCATGATGTTTTTTGAGAATATTAGGTACAGGATTTTTCTTTTCGTGTGAACCAAAACACTGCCAAAAATCCCTCTCAAAAACTTGGTTTTCTGTTCCGTGCCAAGAGCAATTTCACTTCCCGTCAGTTGATTGTGATTTATAAGGCACAGATCTGACCTGTTCTGTAATACTGAGTACAGCCCCTAAACACACTAAAATTTTTAGTATCTGTCCATAAAAGAGCCATTCGTCCCGTCGGTAATGCTGAGCTTACAAAGGCATACCGCAGCTACAAGACAATTAAAAATAATACGCCTTTTTAGGTATACTCTACGAGTTTTTTTGGGGCAATAGAAATTATTATTTTTGTTATTATATTTAGGAAAAATGACGTGTAACTGCTGAAGTGGCCGTGCTGATAGAACGTTCGCCTTTGGAGCGAAGGGTCGATGGTTCAAAGCCTCGCATGGTCATCGGTCTCGTGCATGGCATCACACGTTAAAAGGTAGGGGCAGTGACTTCTCTAGCTCACACAAGTCTCTCGAAGACTTCCGAAGGTTGCGCGTAGGGGTGCAATCGGTTGACGGAAATAACAATTTTAACAATTTAAAAAAAGTCGTCTCTCTAATATTCGGTAATGAAAGTTGGATTTTGAAATGAAATGTTTTCTTTTTGTTTCAGAGGGGCAAACTACAAATGTATACATTGGGACAAGAGATGAAGGCAAATTATGAACATTTCATACCTGATGTATATTGGTTCAAGGATATCAACATAACCAGTAGTTATTCAGATAGATGTAGAATGAGTGGTCAGCTCTTTTGTGCTGGAATGTTTCCACCTATCGAAGAACAAATATGGAATAATGATTTATTGTGGCAGCCAATCCCAATAAATTATCTTCCCCGTAGTCAAGATATTGTAAGTCAAAATATTCTATTAGCATTGAAATTAATCGATTATAATTCCGAGTCACGAGACGTATTACTCTAGAGTGGTTTCCGTTATGTTTATACAACGAAACTTGATGATCTATTCTTTTTTATGTTTATTAACAAACACATAAACAGACTGAAACTCTCAAAAAGAAACCATTCATCTTATCTGAGATGCTGAGCTTACAAGCTCACTCACTTCTTTGTAACAGCGCAGAAAGGTTGACGAACTGTCTCCGTTTTAGAAATATTTTCATGGACGATGCTTCACATCTTTTTAGTCGCTTGAGAGACATGCCGACCATCTTTTTCCAATGAACTGCGAAGCTTTGGGACTCACTGCCTCGGGAGGTGTCCCCTAAGGCATACAGCCTGCAGAAATTAAAGAAGAACATCAATTCCTACCCACTTTTCCTCGACTCTCACCATGTTCTTTGAACATTACAGAGTTTTCCACTTCGTAAGAATCAAAACATAAAAAAAGATGCTTCAAAATATATAAATAACGAAATCTTTATTTGTTCACAATGAGCTTCAAAATGAATAAACAGGATGTCCTGGCGGGACAGCTCATTGTAATTGGACGTAGTTATGCAAAAAGGAACCAAGCAACAAAAAGTAAGTTTTGAGATATTGACCTTTGAAGATTATGAATCATTATTATATCAGAGAAATTTTTCTTCAATATTTTCTTATCTTATAACTTGTGGAAAAACACACTGAATTTAATGAAAAAAAACCTCAGTTTAAATTTCCTATAACAACAGATTTTTGTGAAAAAATGTGCGTTGGTTCCTTTTTGTATTTTAAATTTTAAGGTAATTTTGGTAAACCTGAAGAGTAAATACAAAACTAATTTCATTTATGTATATATTTATAAAAACAAAAATATTCAATATCTTTTATACTGTAGGATTAGGTTCAAAATGTTATGGTGCCGTTCACCTATGAATGTCATCTTCGACTGTGTCGTCTGCGAAAAGTGTCGAATAAAATCTTTTGGTATAACATGCAAGACCGACTCCATGTTATTCCTCGCAATTTCATCCTCTCTTGGCCAAAGTGCATCCAGCCATCGATCCAGCATTCAAACTTTTTTTACGAAGTAGAAAAACTCAAAGTCATCTCCACAATTCAGATTGTGTAGTTGACTTTGAGTTTTTCTACTTCATAAAATGTAAGGGTACATTTGTCGAAAAATGTAAATAACTCGAAAACTAGTAGTCTTCTCATTTTCGAAAAAATCATTTGGCACAAAAAAAGACAAACATCTACAAGTTTTCATCTCAACTAAATCATTTATGAACGAGATAAAAAATACTGAAAAATTGTTTTTTGCCATTTTGACGGTTAATTCGAGGTTATGTCATAAAGTGTTGAATGAAGAAGTTTTAGATTTTTTATTATCTACAACTTTTTCATTGAACATATTTTGGTAGGAGGTAACATTTAGCCGCAAATCACAAAAAAACGGTGTTTTGAGTGTTTTCGTGTTTAAATATTTTTTTACCTTGAAATTGGAACCTCAACAACATTCACCACCTGGTCCTTGCCTGTTACTTCTTTTCTCCAACTATTGAAAATCATTGGAAATATTGAGAAAATCATGATTCAGAGAGACTTGTGTCGCTTTTTCTCAATTTTAAGCGGTTTAACGATGAATAAACCACCAAGTTACATGGACCATTTTTTGAAAGTAGCAATTAAAATGATCACTTATCGACATTTGAACTAGAAAAAACACCAGAATAATTGTTCGTGGAAGATAACGGAATTTTTTTCGAAAAATATACCTAACTCAAAAACTAGTTGTCTTCTGAATAGTGAAGAAATCATGCTCATTTGTAAAATTATCAAATTAGAACAAATCAGAAATAACATTTATTCCAAATTTATCTTTGACCTAACTAAATCAAGTTTTTCTATACCCGTTGCTTTTAAGTTCGCTCATCGACATCGACGCGACGTATTAAAGTGAATATTTTTGAAAAAGCGCGATTTTATTGCCAAGACTATCTACTTTCAAAATATGTATCTAAAACCTCTGATGACACAGTTTTCATTCATCATTTTCTATATTCTTCTGATAAGTCTCGAGAGGTTATCTTATTGACTATAGCTTCATAAATGTGAAAATCTGTAGTTGAGAATCTGCTTTCTCGCGGTGTCTTCAACTAAATCTCTGGCCAGTTTCATTTTGAAATTCCAAGAGATAATTTCCCAAAGAGACTAAACTAACAAGGAGGGTTTAATAAACTCTAGCCAATCAGAATCTTGTAGCATCAACGCGTCATAGTGACGTTCTTGGATATGAGTACAGAGTCGAACTCGAACCAAGCAACAAAACTGTCAGAAGTAACTCTCATATACCAAGAGCTAGTCCGTCACTGTCTACTTATAGAGAACGGCGGCCATGACACGTCCAACTACGTCACATTTCATCACAAATGTTTTTTCGTCTCTTTCTACTAGTGTCCCCATTGTCTTATGGGGATTAAAGTCTCCTTGTTAAAGAACCCCGCACCATTCTTATGGAAAATGGGTCCCGGTGAAATTCGATGAATTTTTGATATGATGTAGTTCAAGTCAAGCTGATCAAAATATACATGGGCCCAACCCAATCCTATGGCTGGTTTTCGAGATACAGGCTGTCAAAGTTGGTAAGTGGCCATTTCTTTTAAGTAATATTGCTTTCATCTTAAATAAAAATGTTTTGCGCGACGAATATTGCTTGCCCATAAAGCAATACTTTAAGACTGGCTTTTGATAAAAAATATTGTTGGATACAGGGTGAGTGCAGCATTATTCAAATTATCATTCGAACCTAAAAAATGAAGATGTGATCAAACCAAGTAAAACGCTGAAATGCTCATCGTTTGAATATGTCAAACTTGATAAATTCACCATTTTGTACAGGGTGAATCAAGAAGTGACAGTTCTTCTGCTGACAGTTTGTATATTTTTAATTTATATTTTCTATACAGTGTGAGACAAACACTAGGTGATAACAAAAATTGAGAAAAGGAAATAACTCATCCTGTAATTGATTTGCTGAATTTTTGATATGATAAAGTTCAAGTCAAGCTGATCAATAGTGTTCATGGGCCCAACCTCGAAAAATTAACAGTTTTTTTCTCTACAAGGCGTTGAAGGTTACCGTTTCAAATAGTATATTGAATTATTTTTACATTTTTCCTTTCCAGCCCCCTATAAAAGGAAAATTCCTGTTATGTTCTGGGAACATCATGATGTGAAGGAATAATTATCACCGAATAATGTTTTAGATGACAGTTCAATAATGGTGTCCGGTTTTCGTCGTTATCACAACATTGGCCATTGAACATTATTTACCCTGTACATAATGAACATGCATCCTTTACCAAAATTCTTGAAATGAGATTTGAAAACAAAAAATATGACTATAAGCTCTGTGGAATATATGGATAACTGAGTTAGTCTTATCTGTAAACCTTCAACAACGTGTAGAGAAAAAACTGTCCATTTTACAAGGTTGGGCCCATGAACACTATTATCAGATTGACATATCGAAAATTCTGCGAAACAATTACAGGATGAGTTATAAAAAAATCTCCTTTTCGCAATTTTTGTCATCACCTAGTCTTTGTCTCAACTGTATATCAATTTCCTTCAAGAAGGATGTTCGTGGTTAAGTATTCCTAAAGCTCAAAATATAAAATAAAAATATACAAAATGTCAGCAGAAAAACTGTCACTTCTTGATTCACCCTGTTGTTGAACTTATCAATTTTGACATATTCAAACGATGAGCATTTCAGTGTGTTACTTGGTTTGATCACATCTTCATTTTATAGGGTCGAATGAGAATTTCATTTTGAATAATGCTGGACTCACCCTGTATCCAACAATATTTTTTATCAAAAACCAGTCTAAAAGTATTGCTTCACGGGCAAGCAATATTCGTCGCGGAAAATATATTTATTTAAGATTTTTTCCTGAAAGCAATATTACTTTAAAGAAATGGCCACTAACCAACTTTGA